>JAVJIF010006240.1:0-194433 GCA_038442645.1 Agave tequilana | reverse complement strand
TATGATTCTAATTTATAACTCATAAATATGCAAACCGATCAATAGATAGAGAATAAATTAGAGTTAAGATGTCAGTCTGCGAAGAGTAGTCGTGTGAACGTTTCCCTAGAGAAATCAAAAGGACCTCGTCCAAGCATTCCACCTTCTTAAATCTCTAGCGATACCTGACCTCTCGAGATATCGGCAACGTGCGCTGCATGAATCGCAAGTTTCTTTAGGGTGTGTTTGACGTTGCTTTTAAAAAGTGCTCTCACAACTTTTAAAGCAAATGAATGAATTTTCTTTTCCCTTCCACAACTTAAATGTGTGGTAATGGATTCAAAAAATGCTGCTTTTTAAAAAATTATAAGCCAAAAACTGCAATTTAGAGAAGCCAGAAATCTAGCTTATCCCAACTGTATCCTATATTTCTCCAGTATGATCTGCATACAACCTAGCATTTAACTAAATAATTTTTTATTTTAATGCCTATCTTCCTCACAAATCTTATCTAACATAGTCTCTCCTACATTAATTATTATTCAACTTATTTCAAACAAATTATTTTAAATACTAATTATTTAAATATAAACACTTAAATTTTGAAAATTACCAAATATTATAAATCTTCTTAAAATCATTTTCTAAAAGGTACTTTTGGACGAGCCCTTCTCTAAAAGGACTTATTCATAAGCACAAATAATACCAAAACACACTTACTCTAGTAGAAAGAAATGAAGCTGCCCAAAATGAAATGTAATAATGAGAGTAGAAAGAAAGATGAAAAGCAACATGTTTTTTTTTTTTTTTTTATTATAAAACAATGACGCCTAGGGATTTTTAAATAGCTCAAATAGATAGGCTATTTGAAGATCCTCTCTCAACAGACCCCAGTCAAATGATAATTCTTTTTATAACCGACGATCAAAAAGATTGTGGAGCTAGTTAGTGTTAAGTTATAGTTGATTAAAACAACAAAATCAAAATGAAAAAAAACTTATTTTATTTTTATAATATGCATATAATCCAACAAACGAAGGTGTTTATTTATGCTCTTGATTTGAGAAAGAAAATTTCAATATTCATCGGATCTAATATAACCCTAAATCACATTAGAATCATGAATACAACAACCCTAAATCACAATGAATATATGTAGTGATTAGATTTTGACCCTCATCAAGATCACGACACGTATCCAGACACTTGGAGACTTCGCTTCTCTGCCAGTGGGCTCAGCTCATATACAAGCCTAACATGGGCCTAAGAAAAAAGACGCGAGCATATAGGCCTAAGAAGAAAGTCTCGGGTCTCGCCTCGAGCCTACATTTGATCAGAGATCACTCATCCAGATGTAATACTCAACTCGAGTTGCGCGACTCTCCGGGATGCCAATAATCAGTATAAGGATCATTTCTGATTAGTATAAGGATCCTCCCCGAAGCCACCCAAGGCCCCCCACGAAGACCCACTGAAGTATGCTACTCCTTCGCTGCTTACAACCGGATGGCACAATTTTCGCGATTCGTGAATCCAGTTATGCTACCAGATCATCCCTATATTCTAACCGTTATAACGTCCTTATATTAATGCAAACTATTATAGATGGTGGCAGATATCTCTGCACGGTGATTCCAACAATCAAACGGCGCGATCTTGGCAGTTATAAGGAGGTAAAATCATGTAGTTATGTAGATCTAAAATATTCGCACCCACAATGACAGCTTAGATGGCTATAAAATGCATATCCTTCTCCATAGAGAAAAGGATTGGCTTCAGATTACCACATCAAATCCTATAGATTGTAACCGTAACATCACACTGTAGAATTTCTTGTAATCCTCTGACATTATAGTGAATTCTATCCCTCTCTTGTTTTTTCGGGTTTTCCATGTAAAATGCTTGTTGCTTGCGATTACTTTCACTTGCTCACTTACAATTCGTGGTGTGAAGAAATTCTCGAGAATTTTCCTCCACAATATAGAACTCGACCATGTTTCTCTGCCTCAAAGAACCGTGCAAAGTTGTGGAAACCATATTTGTCAAGTACATAATGAAATGTTTACTTCTTTTAATTGGAACTTACTATTTTGTGCTTACAAAAGCCTGAATCAGTTTAATGTATCTTATTTTCATATCTAGGATAGGGTAGTGTAGTGGTTGAAATGTATCAGCTGTTATCTTCAACAGATGCAAATTGGATAAAGGAGAAAGATTTGATGATTTGATTGGCTATGCGATATATAATGCAAGGTATCAAGTATGCAATGTGACGTTCACTTGTTATCAAGATCGGATAACAATTTGTTACTACTCTGTAGGATTAAAACTATTATTTTTGCAGCACTTGTCCCTAACAATGCAAACAAACCTCTTATTTTACGTGGATGAAGAGATTATTAAGGACCATGAAATGATGGTAAATATTCTTGAGCTTTCCTCATTCCATTCACATAAAACTCTAATCAGATGCAAGGTTGTTCCCAAAATTAGTGTTTACTGCAGTCTTTTAAACACGCGAATTGAATTCCGATCATTCCCCAAGAACACGAAAGTTTGGCTGTTGAAATATGACATTCAGGATTCGTCACCTCAACAACGGAGTACGATTGCTTGGGACTTCCCATGGTACAATCCATCCCTTTATCACCAAGGCTGGCCTCGACGCTAATTGTTAGTTAATTCAATGCTATACAAATATGATCAAGGATGAACTCAAAATTGTATGTGCTCGTGCTTGTAGGATATGAAATGATGAATTTCTTTGTTCGTTCATGAAGACTTTTTGAATTATGGTATTCAACATGACATCCTAGAAAAACGTGGGATTTGTATAAATAGTTAACTTAGTTGTATTGTATTTTGCTCATATAAAAGTTTCTAGCAATATTTTTTATTAAATTTAAAACATGCAATTAATAAAATTAACATGAAAATATTGTCACAGATTTTAACAAAAGCATAACAATCACAGCGTGTCACTATCAGAAAATAAATTTAAGATGGAAAAGGTTGGTCAGAGTAGGCCTGTCAATGGGTCGGGTTCGGGGCGGTACAGGTGGTACCATACCCGGACCCGTTTACCCAAGAGGGTACCATACCCGTCCCGTTTACCTGCGGGTCCAGAAGGTGGGTTTCCATACCCGGACCCGCTGTACCCGCGGGTCCAGACCCGTTTACCCAGACCATAACAAAAAAAAAAAAAACATAAACAAATACAATAACAAAAACACATGAAGAGAGGGAAAAAAAATTTTGTAAAGAGAAAGAAAGCATGTTTTAATATCAATAAAAGATGAAATGCAACCAGGTGCAAGAGGTGGAGGGAAATTTTCGATGAAAGACTCTAATAAAGAAAAAAAATTTAAAGTAAGGCCCCCAAATTTATTTGGGAAAACACAACAATAGAATCACCCACTAATCAAATTTAAAGCACAAAGGGATCATTTACTGATAGAGTCTTGAGAGGGTTTTAATTCTATTAGTATTATTTATATTTATATTTTGAAATGGGTAAATGGGTAATCGGGTCTGGTTCAAGTAAAATCAGACCCATCCCATTTAATACTCGGTATACGGGTATATGGGTATACGGGTATGGGTCCAGAGCAACCCTTTCCATACCCGCTTAATCGGGTCGGGTCCGGGTCTGGACCCGACCCATTGACAGGCCTAGGTCAGAGGAATGCAGTCGCGATGTCTTTGCCCTAAGAGACATGGAGATGATTATCAACCCATAGCGGTAAAAGCTCATCCGAGATCACCAACACCTGCCCTTCGACCGAAGAGCAGGCCTCTGCTCAGATAAAAATTAGTTGCCCTATAAAATCATTTGTAAATAGTAGAAAATTTAAAAGATAATGGAATGAAACAGAGAGAAGCGAAAAAGGAGAAGAGAAGATGGGTGTGTTGTACTATATCTCTTGTTGCCGAAGGGAGGGGTCTATTTATATGCTTCAGACCCCTCAGTGATTGTAACCGCAAGAGCGATTCGCGATCACACAATTGGGTGATTGAGAGATTTTCTCACCCAAATGGATATTGTGAGACTTGGTCTCATTTGACTTGGTAAAACAAAAAATTAAAATGAAAGCTTTTATTTGATTTTGAACTCAAAATTCGAACAGTCCCCCCTCCCCCCCTCCCAAAAAAAAAAAAAAACTTGAGCTTCAGGGAAGATAAAACAAAACAATAATAATGCATTATAAAATAAATCATCAAATTATAAAACAAGAATAAAGTCGGGCAACATCATAATATGGATTCTAAGTAAATAGCTTGCGGCCTTAAATATATCCTTAGTGAATTCATCGCCACCTGAGAGGTATAATGGACTAAGTCTTGAATTAAGTCTCTTTAACTAGATATTGATTAAAAGCAAACACAGTAAGTCTCCATCTATTGAGCGAGTAAGTTGAATGTTAATAGTCATGCTCACAATCACCGACTCATGGGAGTTTCTAGAGGTCAGCCATGTCCCCTAATCGCAGTCATCACGGTTCCCTCACGTGAATAACTCCTCTAAGGATACTACAGCCAGATGTTATACCCTCCAGGTTATATGCATTGGATTTATTAAGAGTTAAACTCAACATTACCTACCTGTATCATAAGAGTATCATCACCATAAAGAAGGGGTAGTACCTTTAATATTATATATAGGATATATACTTATCCGGGTTGATGCTTCACACGAAAATCATCAGTCCAGCTTATTTTTACCACATTGAATCTCTTTTATGGAACCAGCTCCCAACTCTACTATGTGCTTAACCCCATCTCTCTCGATGAATTTAAGATCACACTCATAAAAAGACCCTTAGTCAGAATGAATTTATGTTTTCAACGTCAAACAATGACTTAACAGCCTTTTATTTTTCAACCACATTATTATAATTCTTGACACCTTTTATTAGACTTATAAAGTCTTTGGGTAATTGTCAAAGTCTTCTCCCATTTGAGACATAAGGTAGTGATAAAAATTTTCATGTCACCTTAGCTTTACAACGAGTAAATTATCCCATAAAAGTTTATAACAAAGCATATTTATACATTGTATTTGATTATTTAAGTATATGTGTGTGGCTATATATTTTGATTATTTAAGTGTGTGTGTGTGCGCGCGCGCGCATTGTGTGTGTGTATATATTATGCTAAAGAATAATTAAGAAAGTTAAGCTCGTTAAATGTCATTGAATGCACACTTAGTGTCAAAGTTTAAGTATTTAACATGTAACTCAGATATATCTGAAAATATAGTTTAAGTATACTTCATCAAAACTTTAAGAACTGTACAGGTACTATGAAAAAAAAATTATTATCCATTCTACTCACCTTATCAAGACATTGATGATGTCTCAGATTGGATTTTAGTAATTTATAAGATGATTGCAAATTGATTCCTTATAAGATAGTAAGGAATCCTAATTTGCCTTGTCATTTATATTATTAATAGCATCTGAATTTTCATTTTGGATAAATCACCATTGTCTTAATTTAGTGATTAGAATATAGAATTTAATTTTTCTTTTATACATGCAACTTTATTTTCACAAATAATACATGCATATAATGTATGTTTTATATCTAAAATTTTCAAAGAAATTTTAAATCATTTTGAAAATTATTTAAAATTTAATTAACATTGAAAATTATAATATTCTTTTTAAAGATGTTAACTCTTTAAAGAAAGACTTGAAGTGTATGACTATGTAAAATATTCTAAAGCTTTCCTCATTCTAATCACATAAAACTCTAACCAGATGTAAAGTTGTTCTCAAATTAGTGTTACTTTATGCAATCTTTTAAATAGGCAAATTGAATTCCAATCATTTCCGAAGAACACGAAAGTTTGATCGTCACCTCAACAACGTTTAAGTTGATTGCTTAGGACTTCCCACGATACAATCCATCCTTTTATCACTAAGACAGACCTCAACCCTAATCATTAGTTAATTATGTGCTAGTAGTATACAAATATGATCAAGGATGAACTCAAAATTGTATGTACTCATGCTTGTAGGATATGAAATGATGAAGTCCTAAGCACGTTCATGAAGACCTTTTGAATTATAGCGCTCAAATTGCTCCCTTGCTTGTCACTCAACATGACATCCTAGAGAAATGTGGTATCTGTATAAATAATTAACTTAGTTGTATTGTATTTTCTTGTGTATTGCAAAAGGTACTACTTTTGTACACTTGATGAGGGATGTAGTCAAATTGAGTGCCTAGTTGATACTTTAATCATGACTAGACCTCCGTTTAATTACTCGCTTTTACGCATTTAATTGTACTCTCATTAATTATGTTAAACATGAAATCATCTGTCGATTTCTAGTTTTTTTTTTTTTTTCCGTTTGTCTTTCTACTATTCAAAAAAAGATTAGCGAACCTGTGTGACGACAGGTTGGATCAGTAAATCATCACAATAAGACCACTAAGATTAATTTGAACTGAACTTATTCTTATGAGAGTTAATAATGGAACATGTCTTCAATAAGAATTTATAATTGTGGTGGATTCTTATTGTTTTAGGTAATTATGATCTCGAGAGAAATAATTTAAATCCCTGATATGTTGTTTTAAGAAATATTTTTTTGTCAAAACATCATGATAATCAGACACCACACTTATCATGGATTGAAATGTAAGAAGACCTAAAAACTTAGAGCGGCAATGAAAATTATTATAAGTTTTTAAGTGAGCTCGTCAAATCTTTGGTCCTGAGGAATAAAATTACAATTATGGGAAAAAAAAAACTTTGAATTATAGCATTAACGAGGGAAAAGCAAAAAAGGAATTTGAGACAGAGTTAGTGAAACATGCGACTAATTATATGAAAGTCAAAAGTTCAAATAGTCCCATATGATATTATTAGACAATTTTATGTTTTCTATATTGAAAACGGGTACATAAGCTGATAATAGGTGCACAATTAGAAAATACCCATCTAATATAAAAAAAAAAAAAAAATCTGTGGTATCGAAGCAAATAGGTTGATAGGTTGACAAGATGTATTTTCACTTTTTATTTATTTTCCTCTCTTAAATAGTACTCCCTCTGTCTGAAATTTTAGGCGATTTTTGATCGAGCACACTTTTTAAGGATGTGCGGTTGAAAGTTTTACTTTTTTTTTTTTTGAAACTTCCACTTCTACCCTTGCATTTAAAATAGTAAATGTCAGAATGTGATTAAAATGAAGAATGACATTTTATTTATAAAAAGAAGAAAATAAAAGTATTATTTCATACTTATATTGAGAATGATAAAAAAAAAATTTATTGAGATTCAAAATGAACTGTTAATTTGAGACAAAACCAGTTGTTGGATCTCAATGTGGGCCTATCCTTTTCTCTCTGCCACTATCTGTCATATCTTGACATGTTTGGAAGAACAATTTTTGAGGCAAAATTTGATGAGACTGTAACTTGAAGCTTTCTCAGAGAAAGCTGCGTTACAGTCTCATTGTCAGATTTGTTGCCACTTTTCTCTCGTAAAATGAGAGAAAACCGATAGTGGTACTGTAGATGGACCCAACCTGATTTTTATGGGGCCCACATTTTTCCCAAACTCTATAAAAACTACAAACAAATAAGAATTAGAATTTCACTCTTTTGGAGACCATAAACAGTGCTTTTCCTTCCAATATTTTGAGAACCAAACATGACCTAAATATTAGAGTACCTAGATAGAGAGAGGATTCAACCTGTGGGTATGGGTATGGGTGGCTAACGGGTCGTATTCGGGTCGGATCATACAAGTTCTATTTTTTTTTCCTTTGTAGACAAAGTCTGTAGCTCGGGTTTGTAAATTTCCCAGCCCAACTCTCTGTTTTATTACTAGTTTGGACCTTCGTACCCTGCAAACAAAACAAAAATCCAGTAGAGGATCTAAATTTTTAACTTATTAGATGTAGCTCCATCTAATGATCTATTATCCCCTCCAAATACTCTATAAATGACACGGTCCTAACATCATCAAGGCCCCCACAATTATCCATACCATTTACCTGACCACTTAATATAACATTTAAGAATATTGTTACATTCATATTCCATGCACTTAGCAATGCATCATAGGTGCACCTAGGCCTATGTCGGGTTCGGGGCGGTACAGGTGGTATCATATCCAGACCCGTTTACCCAAGAGGGTACCATACCCGCGGGTCCAGAAGGTGGGTTTCCATACCCGGACCCGCTGTACCCGCGGGTCCAGACCCGTTTACCCAGACCCATAACAAAAAAAAAAACATAAACAAATACAGTAACAAAAACACATGAAGAGAGGGAAAAAAATTTTGTAAAGAAAAAGAAACCATGTTTTAATATCAATAAAAGATGAAATGCAACCAGGTGCAAGAGGTGGAGGGAAAATTTTCGATGAAAGACTCTAATAAAGAAAAAAAATTTAAAGCAAGGCCCTCAAATTTATTTGGGAAAACACAACAATAGAATCACCCACTAATCAACCAACTGTCTTCAACATTTAAAACACAAGGGATCATTTACTGATAGAGTCTTGAGAGGGTTTTAATTCTATTAGTATTATTTATATTTATGTTTTGAAATGGGTAAATGGGTAATCGGGTCTGGTTCAAGAAAAATCAAACCCATCCCATTTAATACTCAGGTATACGGGTATACAGGTAAACGGGTATGGGTCCAGAGCAACCCTTTCCATACCCGCTTAATCGGGTCGGGTCCGGGTTGGATCCGGGTCTGAACCCGACCCATTGACAGGCCTAGGTGCACCTAGGTTTTAAATAAAAAAAAAAAAGAAAAAGATAAGAAGATAAAATTTGGAAAAAAACCGTGACCCGCCGGACCCGACCCGCGAACATGTGTAGAAGTAACCGGAAAAACGGCCCCGCGGTTACCAATCAAGAAAATCTCGACATCTACACCCTTCGAAATTCATATATTACTAACACCACCCTCCCAAAAATAAAGTTGCAGAGTTGATTTTGTCCGTGCCCGCGTCCTAAGTTTTCGGATTCCTTCCGCTAAATTTTCGCTCCCACGCGGTCTCCCAACCCCTTTAAAAGGAAAATAGAGAGGACCACAGGGTCCTCTCAGCAAAAATCTCCTCCGCCTCCGGCGAGAAACGATGCTGCCCTACGCTTCCCTCGCCGAGGCGGAGGCGGCACTCGGCCGCGCCCTCACCTTCGCCGAAACCCTATGGTTCCGGTATTCCGTGGAGATGTCTGATGCTGCGTTATATTTTCACAATACCGTCTTCCTTTTCATTATCTTCACTCTCATCCCTCTTCCCCTCGCGCTCTTCGAGCTTCGATTCCCCTCGCTGTTGACGCCGTACAAGATCCAGCCCAAGGTCCACCTCTCGCCGGCGAAGTACTTCGAGTGCTATTGGAATGTGATCAAGATCTTCTTCCTTGTTGTCTGCCCGCTCCAGCTCTTGTCGTATCCCACCGTCAAGGTTAGGGCTAGGGTTGAAAAGTCTGATTTTTGGGAATTTTTATAGTCAATTTTTATCGGCCGTACGTTTCGTGAAATGCGATTGCTTTCTTCACAATGTTTATTACCTTATTTTGTTTGTTGAATACGGAAGATTGATTGGGGTTTATTTTCCATAGAAATTGCAGTGTTTTTGTCAAAGTTTTGTTTTGTATGCTTTCAGTTTACCTTGGCACTTTATTGGATTCGTTTTCTAGAAAATTATTCTGTTTGTTGGAAATTGAGATTTTCTGTGAAATCTGTTTATTTTCCTTTAGATATTTTAATTTTTTTCCCCGGAAAGTTAATGTTGCTGTCACTATTTGGTTAGGATTTTCCCAGAAGATTGTTTAACTTTCTTCAAAATGCTTAAAGTTGACTTTTCATTTCCTTAGAAATTTGTTGGATCAAATTTACTTCAACTTTACTTGTTCCGCTGTTCTTTATTTCTTTTGTTTTTGTTTCAATTGTGTTCCTTGCTTTCTCCGTTGGCATTTTTACAAAAATGCTTATTTTGTAGCATTTACTAGGTTCGATTGAAAACTTGAAAAATTAAAAGGCCAAATCTTGGAGGATTTTCATTTCATTGACATTTTTTTTTGATTTGCAGTTTTTGGGCATAAGGACGGGATTGCCATTGCCATCAATATGGGAAGTGGGCGCACAGTTGTTAGTGTACTTCACGGTAGAGGATTATGGGAATTATTGGATTCATAGGTGGTTACATGGAAAATGGGGGTACGAGAAGATCCACAAGGTTCATCATGAGTACACAGTGCCCATTGGCTTTGCTGCGCCTTATGCGCACTGGGCAGAGGTGCTAATTCTGGGGATTCCTTCGTTTGTAGGGCCAGCGCTTGTGCCAGGACACATGATTACATTGTGGCTATGGATTGCTCTTCGGCAGATTGAGGCCCTTGATACTCACAGCGGGTACAGTTCATTGCCTTACCTGTTAATGCTAGCATGTTCTATGTTCAAAATCCTATAGTTGTTTCTGGTTTTATTGTTTTGTGGTTTTAGATTTTATACTAGTTTAGGTGAATGAGTGTCTTGTTTTAAATTCTGATATGTTGGGTGGTTATGGAGTAGAAGAGATTACTTTATTGCGTGATCTCATTGTGAGCTTGTGTTCTTTGTTCATCCGTGTCATTGATATTATGATGTCACTGTGAAATATAATTTAGCTCTTTGGGTTCCGTATGTGTAGCTTTACTATTACATGCTTAATTTGTTGAAAAAAGTAAAGTTAGAAAAGTAAGAACTAATTTGTTTCACCTATTCATTACTTTTTCCCCTTTGCTTCAAGTTGTTTGAGTGGATCTCTAGTTATTTACAGGGGCCCACTCCTTGTTTCCGCAAGATAGTTCTATTAATTCTGATTATTTGATAGCCATGTAATCCTGCATATAATATACCTCAATTCACTTTGAAACCCAATCCTAACAACTCTAGACACTTTAATCCATCATATATCTAAATTCTGACTGTAGGAGCAAATGTACAGGACCATATTTTACACCCAGAGAGAGAGAGAGAGAGAGAGAGAGAGAGAGAGCCAGCAAATAACTATTGAATAGTTGACCTCCCTTTACCCTTCATCTCAAACTGATTCGGAATAACAACACTCGTAAAAAAAAATCCCTAGTTTACTATGGGCAGGTGGTCATTCTAAAGGCGCAATGTTCAAGCAATGATAAGTTGGTGACGCATGACGAAAGTGGAAAACTAGGATTATTGTGAGATTGGGGATGAACTAATCTAGGGTTATTAAAATTATGGAAAGATAATAATTTGGGCTTCACGCTTAGGTGAATTGCTCACCCACTTCATGCATCGTACACAAAAATTTGAATTTAGGCTTCGCACCCAAGATAATTGCTTTTCCCACTTTATCCTTCGCACACAAAGATTTTAAGAAAATCAACTAGGGTTTTAAATTTTAATAACTTATTCATTGATCTTAAAATATGATCATACAATGGTATTTATAGACAAATAAAACCATGACTCATGAAAGATCTACTCTAATTCCTTATAAAAGACTAATCCTACTCTAATCAAAGTCTATTCCTACTCCTCACCAAGTTCAACTCAGACTTATTATCTACATGAATAGGTCTTTCAATAGCTCCTTTGATCTTCAATGGCCTCATCAATTATTTCCTGGTTAGAGAAAACTTGTCCTCAAGTACGAGAGTGTGATATCACGAAAAATCTCGAACGTATGTTGGGCATGATTTCGATGACTATGCATGGCGACACATCTCCATTTCTTATAAAATGTCTTAGTCAGAAAAACTTGAAAGGGATCATACTCGTGGCGGTATCAACATGAAAGACTAAATCAATGATGACTTGTTGGACGATAAAGTTACCATCTCTGACTATAGTGACATTGAATCAAGTGCTGCATCATACTCGAATTCAGACTCAGTGGCACTAGATCAAACACTGTTTCAGGTGTGAGCTCGAACTCAGACAGTGGTACTGGATCAAACAATATTTCAAATATGAACTTAGACTCAGTTAATAGACTGGGATCAATGGTTCGAGTTTAGACTTAGTCTCTGGATTGATGTTTGAACTCAAGTTTTAGAGTTGATTCTGACACTGACTCTGGTTCTTCCTATAGATATACATCTAGCCTCAGCTCAGGATCCATATCTGACTCTGTCTCTAGATTTAACTTTAGCACGGGCATTGTTGGCTTTGACTTGTGTTCGGACATAACTGGCTTTGACTTGTACTCTAGCGTAACTGACTTCGGATTTGACCTGTGCTCAGGCATAATGGGCTCAGGATCTAACTTTGAATCTAGCTCTGAATCTGACTTTTGCTCGGATATAGCTGGTTCCGGATCTAACTTTGAATATAGCTCTGAATCTTACTTTGGCTCGGGCATAGCTGGTTCCACATCTAACTTTTGATCGAGCATAGCTGGCTCTGACTTGTGCTCAGGCATAACTGATTCCACTGGTTTTTGACCTGAGTTCCTCCCCAACCATTCTTTCCTAAGTTTGCATGTGCTTTCTTAATACAAAAGTCGGATGGCTCTGAGCTCCATATACATCATATTAAATATCTCGTCCTCTGTCATGTTAGAACTTGCTCGCGGATACATCATGATGTGATTGAGTGTCTCACAAATCCAACACCTCGTAAATGGCTCGAATATGACTCCCAATGACTGAAAAAGGCTGAAAAACTAATTTTGAATGGGTCTGAGCTGCAGAGAGGTCGGATTGAGTCTGTAAAAGCGGGTCGGTTGGTTGTAGTTGAAGCTTGCAGCTTGGTTCGGAGTTGTGAAATCGGGTTGAGACTGCAGAGAAGCTTTGGAATCATGTTTGAAGTGGGTCGGAACTGAGTTGGATTAGGTTTTGCAGAGGAGTTAGATCGGGTCTGCAAGTATTGATTTGATGCAGATCTGATGAGGATCAGGGTCAATTTGTTTGATGAAAATAAAGACGAGAGGCGGTAGTAGTTGTCGCCATTGGTTGGGTGCTTGTCGGCGATGACAATGGACGTCTGCATGGGCGTCAGTATCTTTAAAGGGATCTGATCAGAGATGGAGACTCAGCAGGCTCAGGGGAAGCTCGATATCGATATGAGATCAACGATGAGGAGATGGTGTAGATGAGGTTGTGGGCTGATGACAAGGGCGACATTGAGTGACGAAGGGCTCACGGCGAGGTCGACAAGGGCTCAAGATGAAGTTAGGGTTCTGTAGACGAGGTCGGAGGGAGGTTGTCGGCGAGTTTGATTCAAACTCGGGCTGTCGGCGAGTTTGCTGTTAAAGGTGTTGGCGATCGAAGGCGAAGGTGATGGCAAAGCAAAAGTCGAGAATGAAATCGCGCAGCGCAAGAAGATAGGAAGAGGGAGGGCCAGATTAGGGCTAGGATTTTTTTTTTGGGTTAGAAAGAATTTTGAGGAATTTTTAAAAAAGAAGATGAATAGTGAAATTTCTTAATTTTTTTGGATGAAGAGTGGGTGAAGGCACGGTCGAAAGAGGCGGATCGGGTCCTGCAAGTGGTGATTCTGCGATGATTTTGGTTAGGCTTTGGGTTGGGTGTGGGTGAGAGAAAGAAGAGAACAATATTGGATCAGGAAAGGAAGAAGGAGATGAATACTAACTTTTGGGATTTTTTAGATTTTCAGGGAATTTTTGAATAGTAACTTTTTTTGGGCAGAATTATAGAAAATAGGGAAAGAAGGAATTCTAGATCTAGGGTTTTGGATTTTTTCCCAAAAGAAAACTAAAGGATTTTGCGAAGAGAAGAAGGGAAAAACCTAACTATAGGGATTTGGATTTTGTGGAGAAAAATTCAAGAATTTAGCTCTTAACTCTGATACCAAATTTGACGCATGCAGAAGTGGAAGAAAGCTAGGGTTTTGTGGGATTGGAGATTAGCTAATCTAGGATTTATGAAAATTCGGGAAAAGATAATGATTCGGGTTTCACATCCAGGTGAATTGCTCATGATGCATCACACACAAAGATTTAAATTTAGGTTTTGCACCCAGGAGAATTGTTATTCCTGATAAAAGACTAATCCTACTCTAATCAAACACTACTCCTACTCTTTATCAAGTCAAAAGACTTTTCTTCTTCTACTTGAATAGGTCTTCCAATAACTCCTTGGATCTTTAATGTCCTTATCAATTGGGCTGGTTCAGAGTCTTTATCAATTGGGCTGGTTGCCTGGTTCAGAAAGGGTATTATGATACAAAATTCTTCATGGATCGTGGGGATTGTCAACTACATGCTCACTTTGAAATATTAGTTCCTTCTGGTTCTTGCTATCTACTTCATCATGAGAAATAAGGCCTTTAATGGAACTCCTATTCAAACTATAATCCCAAGCTACTTTTCTTTTAATTAGATCTACCAAGTTTGTTGTTTGACCTGGAAACCTATGGAAACACTGTGAGCAAACACATTAAAAAGATAAATATTTTTTTATTGTTATTGTTTTAAAGAGAAAATGTAGGAATCGTGCACCCACTTTCAATGAGTAGGTAATGAAAGAACGATCTGAAAGATCTCTAGAGCAAGCAACATGGCATTACGTCATTAAGTCAGTCCCATGTCAACTGGTTTCCAACAACATAACTAGAAATCCAGATACAAAAGTAACACAACAGCTGAAAGCTCAGAATACAGCTGGTCATAAAATGCACTGCACCCATTAAGACAATGGTTGCTAGAGAGTAGAGCGCTATGCATAGCTGTCCTAACTCTCTTCTCCTTGTGCCTTTACTCTGTTGTTTTCCTCTTCATGTTGATTTGATGGGAGTAGCGATCCAATCCTCCATATTTGTTCTTGATAAAAGCTCGTCCTCTCCAAACCTCAAATACCATTTGAAGATTAAGTCATAAAAGAGTAATGATTTCTCCTTGATTTCTGAAACATCTATAGTTGCAGTTTCTCCAAAGTTCGCAATAGGTTCCCACTATTAAACTTTCTACATCTTTCTTGATGTTCCTCTTCTTCCATGAATATCAGCAATCTTGATTACGCTGATGATATAGTAGTAGTTTTGAAATATTCACACCCAATGCCTCCACTGTATTTGCTCCACTTGTGCTTCAAAAAAGAGATGGCTGATTGTTTCTGACACCAAATCACAACATACTAAATTCCTTTTTATGTGGCAATTCTTCTTTAATAGAGTTTCTTTTGTAAGTATGGAATCTAAACTATAAAATGCTCTTGACATTGGTTGCACTTTTTAAAGTAACATTTGCACTCAGTGCAAGCAGCCTCTGTCAATCAAGAGCTTATACATCAAGGGATCTGTGAATGAACTGATATCTTCTATGGCCACTTCTTTACATATTTATCCCATTTTTTCTCCTTAATACTCATCTCTTTCTTATTGAGATGTTTGTGAAGCTCCTCTATCTCCGTTCTCTGCATGGTTTTTAAATTGCTTCAATATTTCAGTTATGATTGACCTCTCTTCTATTGATTGCGAACCAACTAGTGCTCTTTTAGCGTACACTCATGAAGATTAGGAAATTTGTTCTTACATGGCACATCATCACATCATAAATCTTCTCAAAGGCGGGGTTTTCATGTCCATTACCCACACTACATCTTATTATCTCTGGTAGATGTTGCCTACTTTTGTAACTCCTTTCTAAGTTAGCAGTTGACTTCTCTTCTATTGATTGTGAATCAAGCTATTCTCTTTCCATATACATACATGGAGATTAGGGAGTTTATTTTTACATGACACCCAAACAGATCATAAATCTTCTCAAGAGGCAGGTATCATGCCCATTACCCAGACAACATCTTATTCATCTGCGGTAGATATGGGCTAATTTTTTCAATATAGGAATTAGCCAGGTACCTCATGTTGTGAAATTGCCTTGTTTCAAGAGAAGATGATGGTAAAAAAAAGATTCAATTATGTCTTACAGACGAGATCATGTACAACGTGATGGATGAAAAAACGACTACAGGTATGTGATTAAAATTTGTATATGACAAAGAGCATCTTTAGCAAGCTATACTTGAAGAAACAAATATATGGGCTGCACATGAAGGAAGAGACAATGGTGTTGGAGCATCTGAACTTCTTCAACAGGATCATTAGTGAACCACTGACTGTTGATGTGACGATTGGCGGAGGGAACAAGGCATTAATAATTTAATACTTCTCAGTTCGCTTTCAGAGTCATACGATCATATCGTAATCACTATGCTCTACGAAAATGAAACTCAATTTGGAGGAGACCACAACAACTATGTTATCAGACGAGATCACGAAAATGCCAAATCAAGATGAGCAGGAAGGTTTAAGTTTGATATTCATGGGAAGGAAAGAAAGAGGAGGAAAGTAAAGTCCGAATTCATCAAAGGCATGTCACTTTTGTCACCAGGAAGTCATTGGAAGAAGAACTGCAAGCATCAACAAGAGTGGTTGAAGAAGAAAAGGGCAAACTGCGGAGGCAGACATAACAAAGGTGTATCAGACACTTATGTGTTAACGGCTTCTATAAATAACACTTCTATAGATAAAACTTGGATATTAGATTCTTGTAGTGCAGTTCATATATGTTCTTAGAAGGATGTGTTTAACTCTTTGAATGCAAAAGAAAAAAGGGACTATCACGATGGTGGCTGACTTAGCATGCAAGGTCATTGATACTGGGACATTCAAAGTTACATGTAGAGATGCGATGGTGCGTGCTTTGGAGGCGGTCCGATATGTCCCGGAAGCATGATACAATCTAATATCCATGGGGTGCTTGACTCAGAGGAATGCTGGATCCAAGTGCAACACGGAGTTATCACGGTTAGCTAAAGAGACAAGTCCTGGAAGGAGAGAAGTGTGAAGGGATATACAAGCTGAAGGAGAAAACTCAGTTCAAGATAAAGTTTCAATGACAAGCTTGGAAGAGAGCTTATCGTAAGGTAGAGCTCTAAGGAAAACTACGACGGGACATGAACCGGGTTAAAGTGTGGCAGGAAAGAAAAATGACGCGTTCAGGCAAAACCTGAAATGGCCCAAGGCATGACGGCGAATCAACCAAAGGTCCCAGAGAGGGGCAAGAATAAAGGTTTCATGGTACGGTTACAATTAAGAAAAGAATCAAGGTAAATTCTAAAATTTTCAATGTATTTTGCTGAAGGCTTGAAAATCAAGTCGAGATGAAGATTGTTATGAAATTGTCTTGTTTTCAAGAGTAGATGGTGGTCAAAAAAGATTCAATCAAGTTGGAGAAGAAAAAACTAGAAAAAGAAACATATCAAAGAAAACAGTGTGGAGTCGACAGGTCTGTCAACCGGACACAACTGAGAAGAAACGTGACTCAGTCTGTTAACAAGCAGCAAGCATTGTCAACAAACTAACACACTTGTCGATAGCCAGAGGCCTATAATTGGATTCAAGTTTTCTTTCTGGTGGACTCCAAATAGAACTGAAATTCTATTCATTGAAGAATTTGTTTCTAAAAGTTGAAGGGTCTAGAATTGTTTTAGATCAAGAAAAACTCATATATGGATTGATCAAGTTCTTCAAGTATCCGACAGTCAAGATCATCTCATAATTCGAATAAAGTTTATATTATAAAACCTTATAAATAAAGGTTGTAATCTAGTATATTATAACACAAAGAAAATATAGAAAACCAATGCAAAGAGAGATATAGGTGACGGTGCAAAGAGAGAAGGAATACTCTTGTAATTTTGAGGGATTTAAGGAGAAAGTGAATACTCTTGTGAGAATCAAGGGGAAGATTATATCTTTTATACCAAATTTGTTAATAAAACTCTTAAGTTCTCTCCCCGTGGACGTGGACCGGATTTGGCCAAACCACGTTAAATTCTCGTGTTATTTCTCTTTTGTCTTGGAATTGCTACTTTGTTTATTAGTTTTCTTTTGCAAGTATTACATACTGTCACGGTTTTGCAACGTCGATCACGATCTTAGACGCACAAAAGTTAGTGTCATAACTCAATTGTTGGTGCGCTCACAACTCCTCATCCTCCCTACAAATCTCAAGTGCACAACTGAAACCTTTCAAGGTCTCAAACTAAGAAAATTGGTCTTGTAGTATTTAATTTTTTCCCCCTTCAATGGAAAATTTCTAAACTAAGAATGTTTCTAATGGATTGAAACAATATGTGACTCTTGACATTTCTTTTATGTTTCCTGTATATCTTTTTACCTACTATTTGCAAGCAGCTGAGATGGTGTATATTATCTACAAATGACAGTATGATACATCTCTGATGCATCTTACTGGCAGACAACCCAGCATTAACCTCTCTTGCAAATTTGGTAGAGAAGCATTTTCCTTTTCGGATTAATCATCAGATATAAAATAGTAGGATCTATATTATGAGTATGTGCCAAAGTTCAACTTGACCAATAAAAGAAACTAGTTATGTATATACATGTTGCATATAGATATATAATTTGGACACTGTTGTTTTTAGGTCTATCATATTGTTTTGTATTCAATTCCTAAACATATTTTCTAACATGTGAAACAAAACCTAAGCCAATGATAACACCTCGAATTTGAAATTTAGGGTAAAAAATGAATATAAGATCTTTCCCATTGTGGATGGAACTCCTTTTTACAAAGTTTCATATGTGTTGATCATGAAAAAGCATGATGCTGATCACAGTTACTTGGTGGAACATACTTTTTGCTTATAATTGCGTGTTAATAGCTTTGTGATCAATTTCGTAGCTCCCAGGCCAACACTCTCTATTGCATTTATCTGGAAGTAGAAACAAAAAATGCACCAAGCTCTCACAATGGACCACGAGAAAGAAAAGATGTGGTCCATTGAAGTAACTCGTCTCAATTATCCTATGTCAATGAAATGGAAGATCCTTTCTGTTAGGATGTAACAGTGAAGTTCTTACAATTAAAATTTTGCCTCTCTAACAAGTCCTTTAGATGGATAATATACCTGTATCGAATTTAGTGTTTCAATCCACAGAAACATATTAAGAGCCAATTGTTAAACAGTAAATTCTTGATAGAGTTTTAGAGTTGGACGGAACAAGAAAATAATACCAGCACAAAAGCAGAAGGTTTAAAACATTCAGGAATGTGAATTTATGCTATTCCCATTCGTTACTATTTGGCTTGGTGCAGCTTTTTGAGGATGGATTGGATGTCCTGACATTTTAGACCAGTCCATTGTGTAGGATAAGACAAGGATTGCTGCAATGATATCCCTGAGTGGAATTGGTTATGTATCTCAAACTGAGGGTAGAGGAATAGAAGTTTTAGCTGTAGCATATGTAACTGTGAATTAGGCAAAAATAATGTGGGATGTAAGTCTGAACACAGCTACTCATCAACAGCTAGGCTTGTCTTGAAAATAGCTCTTTTCCATTTTCTGTTGATTGTTAAACTAGCCAAGTTCTTAAGCTGGGTTCATATATGCATTGATTAAATGTTCACAAGTGATTGGTATTAGCCCAAAATCTGAACATCTACAGAAATATTAATTTTACAGAAGTATTATGCAGAGTTTATGGTTAGAAGGAAGGTTAGTATTTTGTGTGTGCGGGAGTGGGTAGGTGAAAAAGTTAGAGCTATAGAACCTTGGGTTATAAACTTTGGTATACTGGTAGAGATAGAAATCGTAAGAGGTGGGTGTGATCATAGATAACAGTTACTTGAGGATGTAGTGAAGGTTAGGAGAAAAGGTGATAGGATTTTACTAGTTAAACTTATTTTAAGTAGGGAGATTCTTAATGTTATTAGTGCCTATGCACCACAAATAAGACTTGATGAGTCTAATAAGCGTCAATTTGGAGAAGATTTAGATGAGATAGTGCAAGAGATACCCATTAGAGAAAATTTTTTCATAGGTGGTGATCTCAATGGGTATGTAGGAACTAATTGTAATGGATTTGACAGTGTATATGGAGGATTTGATTTTGGGGATAGAAATGAATCAGGTAACTCGATTGTAGATTTTAATTTGTCCTATGATTTGATTTTAGCAAATACTTGATTTAGGAAGAGAGTTTATTACTTAGTCAATTTTAAAGTGGATCAAGTACGAGCCAAATATATTTCTTTTTAACTAGAGAGTAGATATAAGTAGTTGCATCGACTGTAAGATAGTACCAGGTGAGAGTGTAGTAACCCAACATAGGCTTTTAGTTTTAGATGTTCGGATTAGAAGTGAATTTAGAAAGATTAAATGTAATTCAGATCCTAAGATTAAGTGGTGACGGTAAAAAAAAGTTACCAAGAGTCTTTGTAGATCGAGTGGTACAGGAACCAGATTGGAAGGCCCAAGATGATTCCAATATAATATGGAACAAAATGACTAGCTGCATTAAGAGGATAGCTAAAGATGTACTTGTTAAAGGGTGGTGCTCCACCATGTAAGGACACATCATGGTGGAATGAGGAGGTAAAAGCTGTCATTAAAATCAAACGAGACTCTCATAGATACTTGAAGGGAAACAGTAATAAAGTGAGTTTTAAAAGGTATAAACTGGCCAAGAAGGAGGCTAAAAAAATTGTTATACAAGAGATAAAGTGTACAAAAAAGTATACGAGAAGTTGGAGACTAAAGAGGCCGAAACTAATATATATAAATTTACTCGAATAAGAGAGAGAAAGACTCGAGACTTATGTACTATGAGGCGTGTTAAAAATGAGGATAAGAAGCTTTCAGTTCGAGATAAAGAAATCAAGAAAAGGTGGAAAGAGTATTTTGATAGATTGTTCAATGATAATTCTATTCAAGATTTGGGTGATCTTATCATTCAGTGTGAGGATATAAACCGTAATTTTATGCGCAGAATTAACGAATCTGAAGTTAAAGAGGCCTTGAAGATGATGAAATCAAGGAAAGCTGTTGGCTCGGATGAGTGGAGAAAGAGTACCCTAGTTCCTCTCTATATAAACAAAGGTTATATTCAGAGTTGTTCAAACTACTGTGAATAAAACTCATATGCCATATCATGAAGCTTTAGGAAAGGGTAATTAAACACATATTAAGGCAGAATGTTAAAATATCAGGGAACCAGTTTGGGTTCATGCCGGGCAATTGACGACAGAGGCTATTCATTTACTTTGTCAACTTATAGAGCAAGTTTGAGAGAGAAGTAGAAATTTGCATATAGTCTTTATTGATTTAGAAAAACTTATGATAAGGTGTCAAGAGAGACATTATGGTGGACATTGATGAAGAAAAAAGTTCCCATCAAATATAGACATAATCAAAGACATATACGATGGAGTAGTGGTAAATATCAGAACTTGTGGAGGCCTAACAAGAGATTTTTTTATCACAATTGGATTACATTAAAGATTTACATTGAGTTCATTCTTATTTGTCATAGTAATGGATGAGCTTACTAGAGATATTCAAGATGAGATGTCATAGTGTATGCTATTTACTGATGATATTGTCCTAATCGATGAGACGAGAGCTGAGTTAAATGTCAAATTGGAGGTATGAAAATAAATTCTAGAATCTCGAGATTTTAGATTAAGTAGGTCCAAAACAGAATGTATAGAGTGCAAATTCATTAAACAGAGAATCTAAGATTATAATATTGTGACATTGGATGGTAAGGGATATCGATGAGCAGTCAGTTTAGGTACTTGGGTTATCCAAAAGAATGGAAAGATCAATGTGATGTCAATCATAGGATCTAAGTTGGCTACTTGAAATGGAGGAGTATAATAGGATTTTATGCGACCGTAACATTCCGTTATAGTTGAAGGAAAAGTTTTATCAGACTGCTATTAGGTCAATTTTATTATATGACAGAAAATGTTGGGTTATAAAGAGATATCATGCTCAGAAAATGAGTGTAGCAGAGATGCGCATTTTTCGTTGGATGTGTTGTAACACGATGAGAGATAAAGTGATAAATGAGGATATTCTTACTAAGATGGCATAGATCTTATAGAAGAGAAGATGAGAGAAAACTGGTTACGATGGTTTGATCATGTGCAACATAAACCTACAAACAGTCCGGCGAGTAGAGCTTATCAACTTAGGAAAAATTAAAAACGCGAAGGGAAAATCGAAGAAAATATGAATGGAGGTGATACGATAAGATATAGAGGCTAAAGGTCTTAATGAAGGCATATTGCTCGATAGGAATCAGTAGAGAAGGCTGATCTATGTGCACGATCCGGCGTAATTCTCTTTTGGTTCATGTAGCCTACCCAAATATCTGAGAAAAATGGCTTAATTGTTGTTGTATTGTGTGAAGCTTAAATCAACAAACATCACTCTTCTCTTTTCATGTAAACTGTTGAAATAATCAAGTCATAACATCGTGTCAGTTTCTTTTGCAAAGTGGCCAAAAAGACCAACGTCAAGTGCTCATTTTTGTTAAAAATAAAAAACTTTAATCAAGCCAAGCCTTGAACAGATATCCAGCTTTCTTCAAGCGCATCCCAAATCCAAGCTGCCCTCCAAAACAGACCAAAGCAAATTTGGAGAAGTCCAAGCTTTGCTCATCTCAGCTTATTTATACCCCTATTGGTGGTAGGGCACAGTCTTATTCCACCATTTCTCTTACATTGCGGGCTGAAGCTCACGACCTTATGGGCTTTAATAATGTCTATTTGCAAGTCGGCCCCTGTGTTTCCAAGGAAGAAACTTTCAAGAATATTCAACTAACTCTTTCTGAAATTGTATAGATGTTCCATTCCAGTTTTTCCTTTTCCCTCTGAAAGTTAAAGCAATTGTGAGTGTGACACCTCTCTATTTATTTGTGCCGCTCTTCCTTTATACCATATTTGCATTCAGAATGATCTTTTATCCTTTTTATATTCAAAACTTGGTAAACTTTTTTTGTGACTGCTATTTACAGTTACTAACACCAGTAATAAACAGGTATGACTTCCCTCTGAGTTTTACAAAATTCATTCCCTTTTATGGAGGTGCAGAGTACCATGATTATCATCATTATGTTGGAGGACAAAGCCAGAGTAATTTTGCTTCTGTCTTCACCTATTGTGACTATCTGTATGGGACTGACAAGGTTTGTTAATGTCTCACCGTTAAATTATGTGATAAGTATAGACTAAAAAAACATATACATTAATTTGATTTTTTCCTCTCTTTATTTCAGGGCTATAGATATCAGAAGGCATACCTTGCAAAGGTGCAGTTTGATCCTATTGTTATGTAATTCAGTTTCATTCATGCTATAGATGTTGAATCACTTGCTTCATTGTTTGAACATATAAACATAACCTTAAACAAGAGTGCTCTAAATGTGGAAGTTGGGAGATGTTGCAATGAGTACCTCTTATGAGTTAAATAAACAAACAAGTCTCACAGATCCCTCTATATATATAACGCAGGAGCCCCGTGCTTAGCTGTTGTTGGTGCCAAATGCACCTGGACCCTGCAATCTCTTCTTACTAATTGAGTTTCTAATGGAACTCAAACTTCCATTAACATACTTTTATACCAGTCAATCCTTGAAATATGGTTAAAATTTTTTGCTGAAGTCTTAAAAGTAACGTTTAGTAACGTTTTTTTCCTCCACATAATGTAATATGGGCAGCACCTGAATTTAACTTGATATACTAGGGCAAAACAAAACATCTTGCACAGGCATCACATGTGCCAAATACTAGTACTAATTATTGAAAAACCAGGTTTCACAATGGCTTAATGGTACAGTGCATTAATGTATCTTTAATGTATCTTTCTTAGTAGTTTTAATTTCAAAAAAATAATGTCAGAATCATGAACTTCTCAAAAGCTCCTTTGTTGGTAACCTTTGTAAATCATAATTTCTTCCATAAAAGAGCATTTCCCATGTTTTGTTTTAACTCAATTTTGTTTCCATCTCAACAGTTGAGGGAGCAATCAGCATCAGGTCTTCAAAATGGAGAAATAAACAATTTGAACCACAACCAAAAATTTGAGTGAAAAGATTCTGCAGCCAAAAGTTTTGTGATATAGTGGAGGACTTTGGATGTTTGGTTGCCAAGACCTGGTCATCTACCATGGTTTTCCTGTGCAGAGTGTCGGGTTTCTTTTGAGTTTGTGTAAGGGCATGAATATGTTGTCTGGACTCTTGAGGATGTTTCTGTAATTCTTTTAGCCTCTATAGAATTTTGACATACTATGGAGGATGTTTCTTTTCATCTATGATGGAGGATGTTTCTTTTCATCTGTGATGTTGATCCTTGTGTGTTAATAATGTTACTAATGTTTTCACTATCAGTTTTCCTCTTTAACACCCCATTCTTCGTGAGCTTCCTCCCACAGTTTCCTGTCATTGTTTATTTTTGTTAGGCACTTGCTCCGCTATGGAAACTGGATGAGTATCAGTTCTCACAGGTAATAGTAGTTCCTACTAGAAACTTCAAAAAAAAATTTATTGAAAAGGAATAAAGAAACAATAGAATATGCAGAAAAACTGAAGCGTGCAGAGCGTCTTACTGCAGGATCTCCCCTTAGAATATTTGATGGTAGGAAAGATCTCTCATTGGTAGTGTTGTAGCTTGAAAATAGTGTTAAATACTGTTGCATTATGGATGCTATTTTGTTATATTTTCAAACAATTTTTTGTCAGGAACTTGCAAAAGCATTTTCCG
The DNA here is from genome assembly GCA_038442645.1 of Agave tequilana. Lineage (NCBI taxonomy): Eukaryota > Viridiplantae > Streptophyta > Magnoliopsida > Asparagales > Asparagaceae > Agave > Agave tequilana. Next base: position 169,920 of record JAVJIF010006240.1, on the reverse strand, counting down.
CGTACCAGACAACATATCATCCTTCATTGTATGCCGACGTTGCTGCTCAAATTGAACATGGAGAAAGCATATTTTTATTTGGAACTTCGTGATGAGAAAGAAGGGGAGAATGCTTCGCTAATTCGACAGTAAATACTAATACTGGATGAACGTGATGAGAAAGAATAGTAAATACTAATACTGGATGAATGAGTGTCGAAGCCATCATGGATGCAAGATTTGCCTTTGGAAATCAGACAATTACACTCACTTGATGTTTCAGTATACATTTGCAGACGTTGCAATATGCTATTATGAGGAAATAGTGATTGCTATTATGACCCCTTGATTATGGGATTTCTTACTCTGTTCCCTTGTGCTAGATTATCAATTCTTCTTTTATCTATAATATTCTAAGAAACAACATCTTGTTCTAGTTCTAATATAGATTCCATTTATCATTGTGAATTACAAACACTTTCAAATTTTTTTCTCTAGTAAAAATATAATTTTCTATTTCTTTTCTTCTATTATTTATGTGAGTAATTTTGTTTACTCTTAAAATTATTTTCTTCATAATTCTCCTTGTTAATAGGTTCATCGTCTTAATGGACCGAAACATTTTGTAAGACCTTATTGTCATTGTCAGAAATCATCTCATGACCCACCACCTTTTGCATTATTTTCTTGTTGTGTTTTTATTTTCTAATGTTAAAACTAGTTTGTTAGCATTACTTCACACGCCCTTTTCACTATTCTTCCAATTGGTTACTGGAGAGTTTAAAGCTAATCAACCAACATTGGGGAAATGAAGGATCCACACTCTATTTTATCTGTTAAGCTTATTTTCTCATTTATAAAGAGATAAATTAATAATCACTTCAAATCTTTTAATAAATATATTCTTCTATTTAGTGATCTCCAATATCCCATAGCAAATTTATTTTTTTGTTCTTTTGAAACTACAACACTAATGTTAGTTTCTTCTAATATACACACAATAGAAATAAAAACTTTAATAGAAAACAAATTCCAATTTTCTGTTTCAGTTAAAAATGGGTCTCAAACTCTAAAACCATATAAAAAACAAAGCCTGATTCAAACAGTTAAACATTGAAAAAGCATGAGTCCATGTAAATTTGTTTGCACCCACCTATAAAAAATATTTTTATGATGAGTCTAAAATTATAAAGGATGCTGCTTATTACACTTGAAATGTATGAAACTAGAATTGCAAAACTGTTACCATCTTTCATAATACTTGTGTGAGTTCATTATATTATATCAGAATGATTATAATAATACGAAAACACGGAATATGGAAAAAGCATCATACACAGAAAATAAAACCATATTCTTTTTATTTATAGTAAAAAAATAATCTTTTTTTTATATTGTGAAGACATATGTCCTAACTTAAGTTGCATAAGCAGGATGAAGGAGTCGTGAATAAACCAAGATTTACCTTTGGAAATTAGCAATTACCCTCACTTAATGCTAATTAATTCAGTATCCTGGCATGGTTTTGTAACAGACTATCATGAGCCTCTTTAGGGCAGAAAGGAGTAGTATTGTTGTTCAGTACCCTAGTGCAGTAGTATTTATTTTTGGTTTGCATTCAGTACTGTAGCATGAGCATCTTATTCTAATTCTAATTTATGTTTCATTTATCATGTGAAATATAAATTCCTACAATTTTCCCCTTAATTTCTTGTCCGCGAGTTTTCTCTGTTCTTAAAACTTTTTATTCAATTTTTTTCTTATTTACATGTTATAAGATTAGCATTTTAATTTTTTTGAAAATATAGGATGGAGCAAACACTCCAATTATATCATAGCGCACATAGATAATTTTGACCATCACCTCCTACAAGAGCATACTCCACTACATTAGAGTTGGAGGCAAAACTTGAAGTGTACACACACACACACATATCATAGAGCCTGGCAGTCCTCGTGTCCAATGTGCACATGAAACTCACGCGTTCAAAACAAAAATAGTGCACATGAAATTCAAGAAGAGACTAAAGATGTGGAGGAGGTAGGGTGGCAAATGGAGGCACTGATAACTGCTTGAAATGGTGATGAATGCGAGATAAGAGAAACCCATCATGAATTGAACCTTATGAAGATGATGCTAGTGGTTATTTACATAGCCCTTGCAAGTCGTAAGTGATCTCCTTTAATCTTACTGCATCAATTATGTTCTGTTCTAATCTTATTCTGAGTTTAACTAGGCTCAGACTGGTTGATTCTGTCCAAGTTCTGGCATTCTTACCATTAAGTGGAGTTGATGTTGCTTTTTTCAGTAGGTTCTATGGTTAATTGTCTCCGGACCTTGATCCACTATCTTCCTTGTCCTATCAGCATCCATGGTTTACTAGGTCCTCAGCCTAGTTTACCTACTACTTGATTTGATTCCCAGCAGACCTCTACAGTGTTTGTTATTGGGTAAGACTGCCAGTCTTTAATTGAGATTAGCTCAGTTTGCCTATATCATGTGGAATTATGCCTGCTTTTCATTGAGAATGACTGACATTTACGCTGAGTGTGTAGCTCTACACTCTCTTTGCTTCTTTTATGAGCTGACTTGTTAGAGTATCTTTGATTGCACTTGATGCTTATCACCACCACCTCATTTAAGCTTTGCCTTTCCCCCATATCCTCTTTAATCCCGTCCTTTGTTATCATGACTTTCTCAACCCAACAAATCAACTCTTCTTGCAGTAGAGAGGCTACCAGTGCAATTAGAGCAGATATATTTGGAGGTCTTTTTAACAATAAAAGTTATAAGAATCCCCACCTTCTCAAGGAAGGCCTTTGGAGTTCCTGTTGGCTGCAAGATCAATTGGGGAGTGCAACCATCAGTAGCCTCTTACTTTGGCTGCAAAAAAATGTCTGATAGTCTTAATTTCCGATACAAGGGTAGCAAATTCGACGGGAGAAAAGAATATTCATTGACCCCAGGAACACTACAGCTGATAGAAGATCGAGAGACCCTAAACGGAAAGGCAATCTCCATGTCAGTCCTTATAAAGTGTAGAGGACAATCTGCTTCTAATAGCCACTCTAGTTATGACACATTGCCATTAAAAGTGAAGGTCAGAGCCATATGTACCAAGGCCCAATCCAAATCAGGCATTACTCAGCCCAGCACCTGCCTCCAAGGGTTATGGAAGTGTAATAAACCCACCAACCACAGCTCCTCCACTTCTACTTAGCGGCTGTTTGGATTCAAAGAGTGGGTGGAAGTGGGACGTAGGTTTTTTTTTTTTTTTTTGAAAAATGAGAATTTGTGTGTCTTTTCCGATATTTGGTTGGAGGGGCTGTTTGGTTGCAAGGAAGTGAGGAAGTAAGGAAATAGGGAAGTAATTGCTCACTTTCCTATCTATCCAAACACCAGAAAAGGACATTTTTTTCCTTTTATCTTTTCTCTTTTACACAATCATCATTCCAGAGTGCTACAGTTAATTTTGTGGTCATGTAAATCACATTTGTAATAAATTGTAACACAAAATAGTTAATTTTTGACCATGTAAATCTCACTTGCATTCTAAATAGTCTATCTTAATTAATTTTATTTTTATTTTATGGTCAACTTTGTGGTCAACTTTTCACTTCCACTTTCACATTACCATCCAAACGCCGGAAAAGACAAAATTTTTTCAAACCACACTTTCCAACAACATCCAAACACCAGAAAACTTACTAATTCCAAGTTAAGGGAATTATTACTACTTCCTCACTTCCTCACTTCCACCTAAGGTTGGAAAGTTAAAATAGTAAAGTATATTGTGTTTTTCGGTATTTGGTTAGTAATGTGAAAGTGGAAATGGAAAAGTTAAGCACAAAGTTGGCTGTAAAATAATATTAAATAAAAATTAATTATGAAAAAATTGGATTGGAAGGGTTTGGCCCGGCCCGGTCCCGTTAGGTGACCCGTCCGGTCTGGGCCGGGCCAGACCTAGGTCAGCCCGGTCATTTAAAAAATATTATTAAAAATTCAAAAAACGAATTTTAAGTATAATTTAAAAATATTAAAAATCTCAAAAAATTCAATAAAAGTTTCAAAAACGATTCAAAAACTTTAACAAAATTGCTGCAAGTTGTGAAATACAAATGTAATTTTTTAATTAATAATCCAATAAATTGGATAAATTGGTATAAATATAATTGAAGTATAAATTAAATTTTTTTTAGAAATTTATCATTCATATTTAAAATTACAAGTATTCAAATATTTTATCATTTAAAATTACAAGCCTTCAAATAGTTTTAAAGTTTTTTTTGTAATGAAATGAAGTGGGGAAAATGGTGTATTTATAGAGGAAAAGAGAATGTTAAAAAAAATTTTTTTTTTTTTGCAAAACTTTCAATATTTGACCAAATATATCCATTGGGGGGCTATTTGTAGAAAAGAATTACAAATACTCCCCAACGACTAAATTTTCCCTTCATATAGTCATGGCAGGGTGTTTTTGTAAAAAAAATTGCAAAATACCCCACCCTAGGACCCCAACGCCTAAAAAAATAGCTGTTGGGACGGGCTGGCCCGGCCCAACCCGACCCAGTTTCGGATAGGGCCCGGAATGGACCCGAGTTAGGCACTGGTTCAACCCGGGCCAGGGTGCTGCCCGGGCTTGCCTCGTGCTGTGCGCCGCGATCTGCTCACCCGGGCACGCCACATAGGAAAGAGCGGATCCGGGCCAGGTCTAGACCCGAGTCACTTGGGCTGGCCTGGGCCGTGCCAACCCGGGGCAGGGTCCCTATGGGTTGGCAGGCCAGCCCAGTCATTTCATACCCCTACCCGGGTGCTCTCTTTTCAAACCACCACTCAAAGAAAATAGAAAACAAAAATATTATAATAAAAAAGTTCTTTTCTTACACACTTGTAAGTAAGCCATTTGCACAAAAGTAATATTTATGACCCGTAGCGTATTCAGAACTTTAAACCTGGGGCACTATTTTCACCAATCCAAAATACTACACTAGTCGCTCTTAAGAAAACAACTAAAGACAGTGAGTGAAGCAATATCTGTTTTCATTGTGAACGTAATATAGTAATACTAGACTTTTATTATATGAGATGTAGTCTAAAAAATGTTAAATGTTTAAAATAGAAATTGTAGCTGTAAAATATGTTTTCTCAAGTTTATGTGGACATTAGATTGATAAAATATGTTATTATTAAATTTATTGAAATTTTATTAGAGAAAAGGTCATTTATAATTTTAATATATTTAAATTAAAAATTCATAATCCGAGTCCTAAATTAATAACATAAATTCAAATTATTAAATATATTCTAATTGCCTCAGAATAATTTTCATTAGTTCTTATGTAGACTGTTTGTATTTGTATGATTAAAATCCATAAATTAGTATTTGATTTCTAATAGTATCTTTTTTCTAGTAAATTTTTTCCTTCTCTTTTATTTCCAAATTTTCTCTCCTTTGATTATTTTGTCATGTGTTGAGGGCTTCTGGGGAGGACAAGAGTACAAGTCTTAGCATATTCTCATTAACCCATAAAAAAGAGGTAAGAAAAAAAATAGAAAAGAAAATTAGAAAATTAACAAGAAGGAAAAGAAATAAAAAGAAAATTAGAAAAAATTAACAAAAGTTGTGAGGATCAAAGCCAAACACCACTGCCCCACAAGCTCCTTTTATATTGAAATCCAGGGTAAACAAAAATCAGAAGAGGCTACATTATGGGGGTGTCCGCCACTGTTCATGACCTCTATATTTTTCAACTCATGATTATTGTGGACCATGAATTGATGTTATCTTGTCATATTGGCTTACAGGAATAATAACACAGACATTTGGGAATGGATCTTTTTTCTTTCTTTTTTTTTTTTTTTCCTTCTCTGGGTTGATGAAATTGAAGCTACATTCAGCTTAAACCTCGAAAAACAATATTTGATTTGCTGCAACTGCACTCCACTTACCATGGTTGGAGCTTCCGTCAGATTTTTATTAGTGTCAATTGGCTTTTAACTGTTGCAGTTGTAGCTCTATCTTATACAAAACAGCTGCATGCCACTTATTTCAAAAAGCTAAATACAAAAAGGATATTTCATTTTCTGCAGATGGAGCTCCAACTAAAATTTGGAATTAGCTTTTCATAAAACACACATAAATTTTAGAAAAATCAATTCCTTCCTATCTATACTAATATTTGATTGGATAGAAAGAAAGCTTGAAAATAACATGCCCATGTGAAATGAAGCACCCCGGTTGTCCACCTTGTGAGCCTGAGTCGGTCAGAGCACAATATTTCCCACAATCACTGGTTCGAACACCACGTCGCAAATAATTTTTTTGCCCCCCGACATGACCCCGGCAAGGCCCCAGCTTTGTTCCCCAGAAGTCATCAGCTGTTGAGTTAATTAAAAAAAATAATAAACTGCATCAACCTGCCCTGACCCAACCGTAGATCGCGGATCAGATGGGAAGCGGATCTAACCGTTTCCTACTGGCTTTTAGATAATTTTGTATTTACTTCAACAAATATAAGCATGAACATTGAATGACAAGACATTAACTGCTCGCAGTCGCAACATAATTACTCTACAGTCTCATTCTTCTTCGACAGTTGGAGAGCTGCATACTGCTCGCTTGATGCAATAAGCAAGGCAAAAAGAATGAGAAATCATATAATCGTCTGTTTGTTTTATATATGTGCGAAGATGTATTGGTAACGGTGGCTTTTGATCCCTCGCCTTACATGCACCTCTGCAGAACACTATGAACATCATACACACGAAGCTAAATTTCCGAGAAAATATACAAATATCGAATCTTGAATCTTCTATGATGAATCACGCATTAATTAACTTAGTTACACCATCAAGCCTTGTGTTAAAAAGTCTTAATATGGTCTCCAACTGACATTATCATCGGGTAACAGCCTACGACCTTACTTTATCTAGTCTTGCTCTAATCTCATCTAGTTCTCCCTCGTCATCTTCACCCTCGGCAATAGCTTCCGGCTGCAAAATATGATAGCACAGCTTTTGCTTTAGACGGTTTCAAGAATGATAAGTGAATTAAGGGTAATGAACTTAACAATCATCTCAGTATACCTCTGAGGCAGTTCTTTCGCTTGCTGAGGGCTGCTTTATTCTCTCCTTCCTAACGGCATCTGGGAGCTGTGACATGGTTTCGCCTGCTATTGCCGCAAGAACTTTGTCGACCTCTTCTTCTGTTTCCTCCTCGATATCCTCAGAGTCGAGAGCTGAATCAACAGCATCATTCACCATTTCTTCAATTACCCCAGCCTGTTAAAGTGAAATAGGACCAAGGAGTTGAATGGAAATTAGGGACGTAGAAGTGAATCACAATTCAAGTGAATGCTCTACAACTTGACCAGAAGAAAGTAAAGTCAAGTCGACAGTGAGGAGGTTTTTCATGCGAAATATGAATCCTTGACAGGCAACATGAAGGAGTTTATGTAAGTTGCACTTTGCCAAATTGTTATACTCAAGTGCTTAACTAAACAGTAATAATATTTTCCTCAATTGCTATCTCATAGAGGCAAATGTAATTATATTATCACCATAGTGTAATGAGTAAATTTTAGAGGAACTAACTGAACATCTAAAATGAATCTAAAAAAAGTTAGCCAACGATATAAAATACAAATATATAATTTTCTCCAATCCTGGCAACCTTAATTTGTGTGGGGAAAAAATTTAGAAACCACATATAGCATGGTAAAACAAGAGTTCTAGTTAAGACATGAATTTCCATCAGTTCTAAGATAAAACTTAGGTGAACTACCAATTCAAATCATGTGGTCAATCTAGTATACTATCAAGAGAAGTTCTTGCATCCTATACCAGGTCCATTGCCAAATATGCATTCAAAGCCAATATCCATTTCATCCACAGAAAGGTATAAAGACTGCTGCGTGTAGCTGACGAGAGAATACGATTGGCTGGCTTGCTGCAGTGCAAGGAGGAAAGGAGACCATTTCCTAAACAGACTTATTAAAGATTCTAGAATATTAAGAATCGTGCCTTTTTCCTAAAATGTTACAGGCAAAGTATTTGCACAAGCAAAACATATTTCAATTGAACTTTTCCATTAAAAGCTTCTTTCAGAAATGCCATACAAACCTAAAATTAGCATTTATATGTTTGTTTTATGTGACTGTATCTAAAGTAGAAATCCTGGAAACCTCTGCAAGGGGAAAGATTTCTGTGTGAAGTAACATGTCATTCTCTTAGTATATGACAATCACAAACACAAGCAACAAAAACCTATCAGCGTGTTCTCCACAAATAACACTGTGATGATTAACCGCCATGCATAAAAACACCCTTTATTTAGAAGCCCTATTTTATCTCAGCTAAAAGAGGGATGGTGTTAAAACATCTATAATAAACAATATTCAGAAAAGTCATGGACAGCATAAATAGTAGACAGTAAGAGGGCACTGACAAAATAATCTTGTTTTATCATTTTCATAATGTGAACACGTCTTCTTCTGAAAAAGCCAGATTAAAGATTGATAATAATAAAACCCATACTGGATAATGATGCAAAATTAAGTTGGTCCATATCAACATAGATGAAATACCTTAGTCATTTCTTTGCTAAACTCTTGCATAGTGGCAGCAACTTCCGGAGCTTTCATAAGATTATTTACAAGCTTCATGACCTCTGCACTCTTGGATAAATGGCCCACAGTCCTAGCAGTTGCTGAAAATAAAAAATACCACCAGATTAATTATTTTTCCCCCTCAATCAATCCAAAATAATTGATATTCCAAGCATCTCGTTGAATTGAAATGGCAATCATAAAAATAAATTGCTGGAAAAAATAGGTGAAGTCATTAATAACCATATCCCCATTAGGAGATTATATCATAATAAACTTTCATAACATAACAAATAATTTATAGTTGACGCAACTACACTCATAAATGTCACTCGTTATTGTCATTTATAGAACCAAGAGAGAAAAAAATTAGAGAAGTTAGAAAGAAACAGACTTGAAGGATACTATTGATATAAATACAATAATAAATGAGGTTAGGAATAGTTTTTTAGTACAACTTCCATCTCCTATTGCTTCTCTTCAACAAAAGATAAAGCAAGCAGCATTAGAGGTATCTTTACAAAAAGCCTTAACAGGCTATAGTGCCATGGACTAAAATTAGAAAACCTGTCTTCTTATTGAAATATAAGATATATTTCATAGTATAATTCCACTCGAACAGTGAGCTTCTAATCACTATAACTTGTAGTTATTCATATACTACTAGATGTTTATTAAGAATGTGATTCCTTGTTAAAACAAGGAAAAGACACGTATAACAGTGGCATTTATTGACCTCTAGACTAAGATTGCTTAAGAATATCGTTTGGTGTTGAGATGAAAACACAAGTTAATTCATTATTTTCTTAATCCAGGTCATCTTTATGTCAGCAGATTTGAAACAAACCATTTCTATCCCTCCCTCAGCGCATGTGCATATTCATGTTTTTTCCTTAGAAAATCCTTTCATCGAACTCTCCTTGCATATGTCCATCCGCTCTATTTATGTGTTTACTCTTTAAATGTCATTCTAGACAGATCAGTTCTGCAAATCATTATTCCAGAAAGAAAAGGAAAAAAAAGAAATCTGCAAATCACTTCCTGTGTGATTGTGTGTGTTGTTATTAGGAGTGAATATGAGATTAGAACTCATCATGTTATTGGGAGTCATAGAAGTCACCATGTCATTAGGACCCATCATGTTATTAGGAGTCATTTTGCTATTAAAAGTTATAGTTGTATTTTCCTCTAAATAAGAGTATAGAGGAGGACTCGTCAACTCTTAGTTCCTATGATCTAATCTTATCATGGTACCAGAGCCCTAGGGTTCTCAATCTTTTGTAACCTTCATCTTCATTCTCAAAATCACCAAAACCAAAATAATCTTCATTATCCCTATGTATTTCGCCATCAGCATCACCAAAATCATTATCAACATCTTCCTCTTTATCTTCTTTTTTCCTTTTCTTCTTTTTCTTTAGATTAGATCCGATCAGTTAAAAAAAAAAAACAGGGTTGTGGTTCATCTCCATTGTCATTCTATAGAAATTGACTCTCCTCCCTCCCTTACAAGAATTTGCAGGGCCCTCTATCTACATCCTTCGATCTCTCTTTGTGTGTGCACGCACGTTATCTTGTAGGACGCTCTATCTACATCGTTCCATCTCTCTTTGTGTGTGCACGCGCGTGCATATCTTTCCTTGAACGATCTGCAGCAAAGGTTCACCTTGTACATCTAATCAATAAGATCATACATCTCTATAGAACACAGAAACTAACACGAGAAGAGATTAAATGCTCCGGAAATGTTTTAGAGAGCTCAGAAGGTAATGATAGTAGTTTCTGATTAAAATAAAAGGTGTTACAAATTCAGAAGAGAACATTGTTCGTAAGTAACAGTAATTATGCAAGTTATTCTTAGGACAAAAAACCTAATTGTCAAGCTTAACTGCTCCAATTGAAGTGTACTTGCAGTTATCCTTGTTCATACATGACACCGAGACCATGTTCTTGATGGTGGCCTTTCTACTTCATACTTCGATTTTTGGCATTGAGAAACTCCATAGTTAACAACAAAACCAGCCAGTGTAATGATCTCACAGATGTGAAGTAACGAAAGAAAGGCTTGGCTTCATAATTTCTATTTGAGTTTGAGAACAGTTTTCAAAATTTCCACAACTGCGCAGTCACTAAGACAAGAAAGAATGTGAGCCATTCATCGGCACAAAACCACACATCACTTTCAATTTGTCTTCGAGTTAAAGAAGTCTTGTCTTACGCCGGCACTCCATGCCTCTAAACTATTAAAACCTCCAAAATAGATATAACCAACAATATTGGCGAGACATGTCAAATGGAACTACTTAAATTAAGCTGCATGCCATGATCCAGATAGTCATTGAATACCAATACCGTCAATTCATGTCTGTAAAGCACTCTCCTTCAGGTTATGGTTGTAACTGATAGGCCTTGGCCAAAGCCAAGGCCAGTTTCCATTCCAAGATTGACCCACAGCATTCAAGAATTATTATTTTTGCATTGGTTGACCCTATGGTTCCACCAAGAAATTTTAGCCACGCTTGAGGTCTGAGCAGGTCACTGAACTGGCAAATTGAAAGTTTGACATGTTCGTATAGCAGCAAGCAATCCCAGCTAAACATGAGACATACTTGTGTAGTTATTTAAGATAGATTCTCATATTGCCAGAAGACTCAACTTATTCTCACTGCAATACACTACCTTAATTTCCTCCCATTAGCTGACGAAGGATTATGTCATGTGTTTGTCACATGATAATTCAGGACATTTATACCGTTAATTTTTGTTAAAAAGTTTAACCCCACTGGTGTCCTCATCTTGTCTTCTACGCGAGCTCCAGCATCCTCCGACTAAACCCATCTTCAACCAACCCCTCTAACCCAATCTCACCCATTATCTCCTCTCATCCAGCATTTCTTCCTCTGAAACCAACCTTGCCTAGGTCAGATGAAATATCATAGCTTTGAATATCCAACAACCTCAACAAAGGCAAGTATTTGGGATGAAATATTTGATTCGAGTTATTCTTTAAAAAGTTTGGATTGGACGGGTAGGTATGAAATCAAGCAAAGGATTGTTGTTGGGGTACAAGAACGCTACACTTGAGGTGGCCTAGTGTTTGAAATGGAGAACTGTGTAGCATTTGAAATGGAGAACTCAAGGTGCATTTGTGTCTGAATATGTGTCTAAGATAATAGGGGTGAGCAGCGTTCGGTTATAACCGAAATAACCGACCAAAAATCGAAACCCGAACCCGAACCGAACCGAACCGCACTAATTCGGTCAGGTTTCGGTTTTGTGTTCCAAAACCTGAACCCGACCGAACCGAACCAAATCTCTCACCCTATATATTACCCTACTCAAATTCAATTTAGTGAATCATATACTTCATAACAAAAATTGGTGAAATCTTATCTTATTACTTTTATTAATACCATCTTTTTTATGTTGAATATGTAAAGGCTAATGTTAAGTACACCATCATAATTGAGAATAATATTTATATTAATATAGTTTTTTTCATTCTTATCATTAAAAGTTAGTAATAATTATATGAGCCTTAATATAAGAGCTCAAATACAATATAAAAGTTTTAGAATATGCAATTTTCAATTCATATTAAGTTTAAGGTCTTTTTCTTATTTCTAATTTGAGTAATGGATATTTGAGATTAGAATATTAAAGAATGATAATATAATGGTAATTAAAAAATGCAAGAAATGATGGCATTATATTAGCCTAACTGAAAAAACTGAAAAACTGAACCGAAATGAGTCGATTCGGTTCTGTTCGGTTACTAAATTTAATAGGTTCGGTTCGGTTTTGCAAAAAATAGCAAAAACCGAACAGAACCGACCAATGCTCACCCCATAAGATAAATTAGGACTGTGTGATTTGGGGTTAAAAAATTGTTGGATGGAAGAAAATAACTTTAAATGAAATATTCAATTGGCGTATTTTAGTAATTTATTAATTTAGTTAGCTATGGAAAATATGTGCAATAAAAGAAGTTTGTGGAAGCAACTTGTGTTAAGATCTATGTAGCACGGACACTTATACTATGCAACCAAACACGTGTTGGACATGAAACACATGTTAGACACGGACATTTCTTGGACACAAGTGGAACACTTTTCAAGCATGTCCTCAATTATATACTATATATATTTTTTAATTTAGAACACTTGTTGGTCACATGACCTACATTTCTCGGTTGTTTTTTCACGTACATGTTTGAGATGCTTATTTACTTTCATTTATATACCAATACTTATTCGTTATCAAAAAAGACAGTCAAAATATAAGTTTAGAATGTTTAGAAATAAGAAGCGGTATACATTGAATTACTTTAGAAAGTTGAAGAGACAGGCTATTCCTTTTGAAAGTAAAAAAAATTATAATCATTATATATTATTATATTATTAGAAATATGTTTCTGGACTTTTGAGTGCATGGACATGTCTATGCATGGATGTAATATATGTACTCTCTCTTTAATATTGATATATATACACAATGCATTTGTTACGCCACACGTCCATGTTTGTATTGTGTCCATTTTCGTGCTTCTTAGGTAAGATTGTTACTCTATAACTTCCCACAATATGGGAGTTGGAGGTAGTTATGTGTAATTAGGCCATTAGTTAGACTGTAAGATATAAATTACTTAACCTACATAAGAAAGCTAGCAGAGTTAAGTAACCTTGAACGAAATGTCTTAACACAAGTAAATAAAAGCCAAATTCAAACTGACTTACCAACAAGCTCCCCAAGATGCATTGAAATTGAATTCAATTGTGCTTTATTTTCATAAAGACGGTTTACAGCTCGCCTTGACCTTACAATTTCCTTGGCAAGAACCTACATTAAAGAACAAATGAGTCCCACGTGGAAACAGTGCAACAAAAGTTATGAAAGTTCCAGCTACTGGATGCAGGATGACCATAAATATATCTGATAATGTTAAACAGGTCTATAATTGAGAGCAATAGATATGATTTCATATGACAAATTTTAATATATAATATATATATATATATATATATATATATATATATATATATATATATATATATGATGATCCGAACCGTTCATCTTGATCTATATACTTTATTTAGACTATCAAATAAAATCACGCGAGGCTGAGCTCTTTTACCCATACAACAAGTGGTTACAAAACATATGTTATATTCACCGTAGAATAAAGATGTCACTTGATGCATCGGTAAAAAAAGTTGGAATCACGTGATTTTTTATGGTAGTCTAATTAGAGTATGTAGACCATGATGAACAGTTCGGATCATCCATAAAATCTCTCTTATATGGTTTTCTCACGAAGCTTATTATGAGAAAGTTTCTCATTTGAAAATTTCCTATATATATATATATATATATATATATATATATATATATATATATATATATATATAAAAACCAACTTTAGAGAAACATTGGGAGCTAATAATAAGAGCAAGATAAAAGAAAAGCTATAGTACTCTTAACAGTAAAAACAACAACAAAGTTCTTATCTCAAGTTCATCAACAAAGGCATAACTTCTACATTTTAGTCATAGAAATGCAACAACATATTCCAAATGGCACCATAATTTCAAGAATTCTTTTGTATGCATGTTTAAAATTTCAACAATGTTTCTCAGAGTCCAAGAAGTCTTAGATATGAAAGCTGGATCTCTTTCCATATGCTCTTCACCCATCTCTCCCTCAATATATTTAGATTCTTCAAATTAATTGACTACAGTGTAGATACTTTAGTCAGTACATGTTGAATCTTCTATTAGAAACTCTAAGTGAAGAATTTGGAAGACCAACTGATATCCTTATATAGGGCAAAAATCAGCAAACATAGTTCGATTGATGCATGTTTGAAAACAAGACAAGGATGATTCCAATATCCTAATCTGTTTGGCAAAAGGGTTAAAGGACAAGGATTAAGATGATGGGTTAAACTGACTTAACCCATCTCAAAGAAAGAGTTCCTGAACTTAAAACTAGAGATCGCATGCTAACTTATATACGGAATATCTCTTGGCCCATCCAGAGAGTCACATTTGTTAATCCCTCAATTTTGCGGGTATAATTCTGATTAGGTTAAGTAAGGTTTAAACCCCCTTAGCCTGTCATCTAATTCACCACCATGGCCAGTCCGTACATACCAAAGTCAAAATCAAAATGACAGAGAAATTAATTTACAACTTAGTTACTAGTTATATGAAATGTGAGGAATAAACTCAAGTTATAAACTTTGATGGGTAGATGCACATACAAAACTTTCAACATCCACTTTCACACGTAAAAGCTGATACATCAGGCAGCAAATCATTTATCTTTCCCTTTTCTCTTTCATTTCTTTGTTTTCTCTGACTCAACCTATACAATTCGAAGGTCTGACTACTCGTTTTCAATAAAAAAAATTGACACTAAAGAAAGATCGATCCATCGATCTCACCTTCGCTGAGCCCATGTCGTTGCGCCTGGCCGCGTCCTTGATCGCTTTCTGGACGTTCTTCTCCTCCCTCTGGACATCTGCAAAATTACCAAAAATTTGAAGGAAAATTCAAGATCAGTACTTCACAATCGATCGAGAAAACTGATAAAGAACGAAAGAGCGATCGATCAAGGATAGAGCTGTGCCTCGAATTTGGCGATCGACGTTGCGGCATTCTTGGCGGAGTCGCCGCTGCCATTCCCTGAGCTGCTGCTGCGGGTTTTGCTTCGGCTTCAGCAGATTCTTCACCGTCTCCATCTCTTCCTTCGATCAGAAGATGAAAGGAGAGGAAATTTTGAGCTTTGAATCGAAGCTAGCTAATGATTTTTCTTTTAATTTTTGTTGATTTCTTTTTGTTTTCTTTGATCTGAGAAATGAAAGGGAATCGATTCGGTATTGCGTTTGTGGGGGTGAGGGGGGCTGTGGAAATGTGACCTGGCGGGGATCGCCGGGCGAAGGATAATGGCAGGTGGTTTTTTGTGACAAAATTACAGAAAACTACCTCAACTTCTAAAATTTTGGTGAAATCATAAAAGTCAGTTAGTTTTAGTTAGCACCCGTCATATCTCAAGAATTGCAATTTATTCCCTTTACTAAAGAAATCACTAACTACTTTAATTAAAATCTTATAGTCTCGAGCTAAGATCATGTTTTCCATTCAAATCCCCAAACCAACCACGTGTCCACTAAATATTAAAATACTCTCATCTTAAATTTTAATGTGAACGAACTGAAAAGATAATAATGAAGCAATTGACAGCAGTGTGAGTAAGAAAAAAAGAGAAACGAAATAAAGAGATATAATGATTATTTTGAGGATGGCATGTAATATGACTGGAGCATGGTAAATAACTTATCTTGAAAACTAAATAGTAAGTTAGAGATTTATCGGGACAAACTATAATTCTTGTTATTGGGGGCAATTTGTAATTTACGCAAAAAGTAGTCAATTGATAGTTTTACATAACTAGAGATAGCCCGCTGAAATTTCAGTTAGTAAGTACTCAATGAAATTTTAGTTAAATTGAAGATAATTTTCTTATTTCTCTTTTATTTGTTTTACAATATCAGATGAAGTTATGGAGTTAGCAAATGATCATAGCAAATACTGAAGAAATATTGAAAACAAATTAAATTCCAGAAAAAGAGATTGAGGACGCACTTTTAATAGCCAAGATAAAAAAATTAAATAAAAAATTGACTAGTCAGATAGATCGAATTCATAATCGAAGCTGGTGGTGTTGGACACCATATTTATATGTGCACAACACATGCAAAAAAGAATAATTAAGACAAAAAATCAGAGATGGTAATTTGAAAAAAAAAATATATATTTGTTAGAGAGAATTCTAATGAGTTTCACGCATTAACAATTGAATCAAGAGAAATTGTTAAATACTAATAAAATAATGGGGCCATCATTAAGCGGTTGTTTGGTTTGATGTAATTGGAGCTATAATATAGTTTCAACTACATATAGTTATTATTCATGTAGTTAGAACACCAAGTCATGTGTTTGATTTTACAAATCACAATTGTAGTTTTAATAACAAAAGAATAATTATTTGGTCAAAACATGATGAAATTATGATGCTTAGAAATTGTTAATAAAATCTTGTGTGACACCCTCATTTATTATATCTCAATTCTTGTAGTTGGAGCTACTAATAATTTGATCATAGTTCCAACTACGACAAAAAAGTCAAAAAAAATCTCAAACTACTTCAGTTAGAATTACACGCAATTACAACCACATCAAAACAAACAATTAAGTTGTTATTTCTATAATTGGAGTTGCATATAGTTTTAACTACAAAGCAGAATGAGCATCACAAATCTTTAGGCTTCGAAAAAGGATTGGTGCATGCAAAAAATAGTACTTCCAAAGCGAAAACATGTCAACCAGCAAATTTTAAAGGATATGCATATCAAACTGAAACCAAACATATTGATAACACGAGAAAGACTCGTGCATCTAACAATATCCCAATAACCCAATGCTATTAATTTTCTAAAAATTATGGTCCTTAATAAACAAACCAATTCACGAGAGAATCACACAATTTTCAGCCCTCTCTAAAGTAACATAAATCCCGTGGTTACGTCTGCAATAATGCTTATTTCGCCTAGTGCGCTCCCTCATCTATCGTGAAGTAACCAAACAATTCCGTATCAGTGTATCTGTAGTCTGGCAACAAGATTTGGAGTTGAATACTCAAGACAACATAGCTTCGAGCGATCCATGAAAAGGGAAGTCGACTCCTCAAGATAAGGATCCTCTCTTTCGACGATTGAATGCAGTAAGACTTCTGTTAATCATAAAGCCCTTCTTCATGCCATATATCTACTAAAAAGTCGACCATCTCCTGCGATTTCATCAAACTGGTGAGCGTTCTGATTTCCTAGCAAGGTGGAAATGAATAGAATGCATAGAATAACACACAACTTACAGACAATGGAATTGGTTGCGGGAAAGGCTGATTGGTAGAGAGCAAGTCCTCGTACGTAGTGCACCAGCTGGGGGAGAGAAACACACCGTAAAATTTAGGCATGTTTTTGGGAGAATATAAACAGGATTTAACTAATAGCGAAAGAAAATTTATTGGTGAGGTGGAATCAAATTGAAATGATGTCAGAGGTAGGCAATCATGGACACACACAGTATGAAATTATATGCCAACACATTATGAGCATCCTAAATAGCATTTTTCTTGTAGCCATAGAATGAATGATAATGTTCTCTGAAATTCTGAAATAACTCAATAGTTGAATTCTCTTGTATATAAAATGATTGTCTGCATTTTGTGTTACTTTCCTAATTTCTTTGCAATCCATCCCCTCCCTCACCCTCCACTCTCCATTATTGATTTTTCTTTTTTCTTTTTCTTTGGCAGATAACCAAGTCTAAAATTGCTTGAGTCTGAGAATAGCAGGGTGCCAACATTTTGTTCTGTGAAAATGGGTCTGCCATCAGTGCAATGAGCAAATGGAGACGTCAACAAAAGTAACTATCAAAAGCTATGCCCCAACATCAACTCTATCAGCACTCTGGTTCAGAGGGAAATTCTTAGCTAAGACAACTATGAGACATGGAGGAGCTTTCAAATTAACAGAAAAGGCCAGTTGATTGACATTATTAGGCGAGCAGCTGAAGCCTCTAAATTAATGTATATAAAAATAAAAAAGGGTCTTAGGTCAAAGGAAGATAGGAAGTCTTGCAATAGGCAATTCGTTCGCCTCTTGGAAACATTTAAACCAAAAGGACAAATTAAACATCATTCCCGAGAAATGGCAGGACATTGCTTACTGCACTGACCAGTAAATTATACAGATATATATGTAGCCAGTTCAGGTCAGAGTCCTTTACCGTTTAATACCTAGCATTGAGGGTAGGCACTGCTGTACAGTGCACAACACAACCATCAGTCACTAGGATCAGTCCATCGTTAAAACCTAGATCTTGATAATCAAGGAAACATATCAACATTTGACAATTGAACATTTTCTGAACACGTAGATGTTTAAATGTGCTTTGCTTCTTGCTTTGTCAGGCTGAAGATTCTTGCTCAGGAACTCCCAACATTAACGCTTCAGTGAACCCAAAATTTTCTTCAGAAGTTTGTAAGCATGGACGAGTAGGCAAGTGGTACTAAATAGTAATAATATCTTCTAATGTTTTAAATATATGGTGCCAATATTATTGAGATACAAGCGGGATTTGTGATAGAATAAATAATAACCTTCAGGATTTATATAATTTAGGTTTAGTTCTGTGTCATCCCCATTCATTAGCCTTTTCCGCCAGAGCATAAAGCCAACTTTGAAGCACAAAAGTTGCATTGGAAGCTGACCAAAATTTATGACCGGTTCCCAACTGGATGTCAATTCTTTATGATGGTGAACATTCCTGACTTAGAACTATGGCAAGGGAGGGACATGACAATAAATCTTTGTAGGCTAGTTGCAAGGCAAGGAATCTAACCTCACTCACTCAGTTTAAGCTCATGCAATTAATCAGCAAACCTAAAACATTCTCCTAGACTTAGAAGAATCTAGATTTGCTACAAGATGTTTTGTGAAGACAAGTTTCCAATAACGATCTCCATAGCCATCAAAACAGAGGTTAGTCACGTTAGGTCTTCTTCACCCTTCATCTAAAAATTCTGGACGGATCCTAAACACAGAGGAAGATGACCAACATAAAATCAATTCAACAATCAAATTTTCAACATTTGCTTAAAATTAACTCTACAATCCTTGAGTGGTTTTTTTTTTTTTTTTGTTTTGGGGTGGGGGGGGGGGGGGGGTGGCAACATGTAGCTCTACAATAAATAGGTTTTCAGATTAATTTAACCTTAAACCCATCACATAGAATACTTAAAGACTTTCTAAAAAAAAGATAGCTCAACTAAGGCATGTTACATTGTTAGCCCACATCCTAAAATAGATAGAAAGTCATACAGTAATGACAAAACAGATAAAAGCATAATCAATGGGCTGATTACCAATGATGTTAAAAGGAGTCGCACTGGGGAGGAAACTAACACAGCGCTCTAACATGTGAATTATTAAAAAAAAAACGCAACAGGGTAAAGTTGTGGAATAAGAGCAACATTATCAATTTTAAACACACATAATGTAAATGTTGCAGTATTTATAATCAAATTTTAGGGAAAAATTAACCAAGTAATGCAGTATATCTAACCTTATTATTGGTTCTCTTGATGGCCTATGGGTTCTTTTTGTCTGATCGCCAACCCATTCTCTTCTTCTCTCGTGCCAAGCTATGGTAGCTAGAACATAACTGACACATATCAGTCTTGAGCTATTTAAGGGTAGTACTAGCATTGTTGAAGCAAGAACACAAGGCAGGACATTGATATGGAAAGTCTTAGATGACAGAAGACAATGAACAAGGACAATGAATATCAAATATAAAGTTAAAACAAGAATAATTCAAGAAAAATGGATAGATTAGCTTTTAAATAATAATAATATGATTTTTACATGCCATTTCAGCCTCAATCTGCATTAGAGAATCTGTGGGCATGTTCAGCATGTCAAAGATTGCATGCATGTTTCTTGACAGGGGTTGTGAGCCGGATTTAAATACAAGTGGCGCACACTTACAGTGGGACACAAAATTCTGGTTTACAAGGAATCAAATACATATGGTTTATATGTAGTTTATAGATACTTAGTTACAGCTTTGTTGATAATTTCTTATACAATGACTGTATCAAATATTGCACCTAATGAAACCATAAATTGCAATTGTAACTAAATAATCTAAAAAGAACTTTATTAGGAAATGTTTATAAAACAAATAGTTTGGAGGGTCTAAATTTTATTTTGTCATGCAAAAACTTAAGAATGATTAAAATTTTATGAAAAGTGGGGAAGTTCCTATTATAAATAGTTTATTATTATATTAAGAAAACAGTTGTACAACATGCATCAATCCTCAATCTAGCCATTTTTCAAGAATGTATGCTCTGTTGGACGCTAGATATGGGTCCATTGAATTCTTTGCTGCCATCAAAAGAGGTCAGTATGTGGCACACACTGTGTCGTAAACCAAGTGGGCCAGGGCATTCATTTAGTCTTCATAAAATTACGACTGTGCATGTATTGTTGGGTGCACCTTCTTTCTCATAATTTGTGTTTTTTGTTTTTGTTTTTGTTTTTTGTTTTGTTTTTTTGGGAGGGGGGATGTGATCACCATGGCGGAGATGTACATATATACATTTCTAGATATAATTGTCAAACAGGAAATTGTTCCATGTAAAGTGAACTAATGAACACAGCTAACCAATAGAATTTTCCTAATTTCTTTTGCAGCACGATAACACATTTTTTATTACGTGAAAATAACAAACGCAAAATCAATAGCATCAAGCAATGTCCAAGGACCTTTCCAAAATCCATGAAACAAGAAGCAGCAAAAGACTGATGCAAACACTTTTGAATCAAGCAAGAAATAAGAAAGTGAAGAAAACAGAAAAGAAGGAAAGATTTAAGAACAGAGAAAAGTTGCAGGCTCTTCAAAAGTTCTCTCCCTATCACTCATTATTTCATTATTTAGAGCCAGTTCCAGCCATCTGATGTTTTATTGTGTGGTTTTAGCTCAAATCGAGAAACATACCATGACTGGTGAATGAAACAGTAGTCGCATTTTCCTCGGTAGACTTGTTTTCTTCACTGACGGTAGGTGGGCCTGAAGACAGGTGTGCATCAAGGGAGTAAGGTATGCTAACATTGCTTTCCATGGCCTCTGGACTTGTTGACCATTGCCTTCTCTTGCGTCTTGATGATTGACCAGTGTTCCTCTTTTGAGTTGCTCTTGACGGTCTATCTGGTATTAAATGGGATTTGGATAGGCCTCCAACACAACAACTGCTCTGTACAAAGATTAATATGAATGAGCCCCTCATATAACCAACCGATGAACGGAGACTAAATACATAATTCCTGGGTAACCTGATTATACAATAAAAGTATACCTGTACTTCCACTGTCTAAGAATCAAAAATAAAAGGTTTTTTCTTTTGTTTGGGGAGTGGGGGGGTGGGGGAGCACTAAGTACATGAGTATTGTACTTTTAAGAAAAAGGACATGGTTAGCGCCTACCCCATAAAAGCTAAAAGAAAATATCTTCAATAGAATGATGATCCATTTAACATGACCAAATAGTCGACGAGAAAAAGGATGGATATCGATGAGCAAGTAGCCTTTATCCCCCTGTTCCATCAGAGTAAGAATCAGAGCACCAAACTACAAGAACAGCACTATAGACAGTTTCTGATCTTATTAAGCAGTCCCCAAACTATACAAATCAAGCAATGAGGTAACTTCATGCTAGCAAGTAAATTAAAAAAAGTAATACAATGGAAAAAGGAAAACATTGGGAAAAAGTTATGCAGCATCAATGAAGATTGTAGATTCTTGTGATATATATAGTAGTCGCTAAGTACAACTGCAACAGCTTAATCACTTGAAGAACCTACATATTTTGTGTGCCTTTCTCTTGGATGAATATGTTAATACAATTATTAATTTGTTAAAATACTTAAATATGAATTCATGAAGTAGACCAAGTACATGGTGCTAAAATATACTATCCAATCATGCAATAACCAAAATCGAACAGTTGACGCTTGTGAAGTTTGAAATTTTTGAATAAAGATGGTAAAAATTTAAGCAAGCAACACTGGTGTATGGACTAAATTTAACTTGCAAGTCAGAATATTTACAGAACAATATAATAGGAAAGAAAAGCGATATATCTCCTAATTGTCTCCCTGTTCTAATGCCAGTAATATGACTTGTCAAGGTTATCTGGAAAAGCCCAAGATTCATGCATGTCATGTATCCATAGTCTTATCAAAAAAAAAAAAAAACCAACTCCTCCTGCCAGACTTTCGCAACACAACGAGCAAAAATATCAAATTTCCATTGCTCTGTAATGTTCAAATCCTTTCCTGTCAAATGGGTAGATCTTAGTCGACATGATATTTTTAGAAAGATATTCTCTGCCAACTAGTTTTTTATCATTATTCTCATCATCAACATATAAGCATTCCTCATCAAAGTTCTACACCGAAGGTTTCTAAAGTCAAAAAAACAATAACAAGATCATTCCTTACTAGCTACATATTTACAGTTTATACTGAAAATTTTAATTGCTCCTAGGTTAAAAAAAACTTTAAATATGATTTAATTTTTCTAATACATTATACAACATATCAAACCATTCTAATTTTATCCTCTAGTCACTATTACTAAACTTTCTTTAATAAGTTGTACCTAAGTTTCTCCTTGTTTGCTTCAATCTAGGTCTTTGGCATTATTACCTCAAAGTTGCATGCCTTCCACAAAATAACTGTTTTATCATTCCTTCATGTGGGCTCTTCCAAAGTTCCAGAAATTCTGGAGAGTTGCTTCCTAACCGCATGGCCAAGGTAAGTATCACTTACCGCCAAGTGGGATTCGAGATCTATTCTAAGCCCATATCTTGCCAGTGACTGCATCAACCAGAAAGTTTGCACCATCGACCAGAAAGTAGTTTTAGCTAGAGTTGCACGACAGGTTTACCCAATTGTGTGCATAAAAGGCTTAAACATGACGATGATGGTTTCCACTCGCAGTTTTATCATAAATGCACGTCAATGTGATCATCTTCAAAAGGTGTTCTTGTATGTTTTCATCTTTAAATATCCCATCTCCTGGGCATAGAAGCATATCCATTAGTATGACTGTGTGGACAAGATTTCCTGTAGACTTTATGTAAACCACTTCATTGATTATCCTCTTAGTATAAAGCAATGTAAATTAGTTAAAAAATCATTCATAATAATGCTGACTGAATTCCTTCCCTGCTGCGACTCATATCTTCACATTTGATTTGGCTGGGTCCTCCACATTTCATTACATCAACCACAAGAATCACAAATGAGAAGAACTCAATATTGACACCCCATTAGTGTAAAACAACTGAATACTGAAAGTTGTAGCAGACCATTCGCTAGACCACCCAGGTCATTAGAACTAATTCCCAAGTTCATTACCCATCTTATGTGGGCTTAAAGGTAGGCAAGATAACACATCAATATGTACTTTGGATGAAATACCTTGTGTGCCACACTATTGTATATTTATCCTACATAGTTTGTTCTGTAGATCTTCCCTATTAAATTCATCATACTCAACAAGCTCTACTTGCTCGTTTTAGGGCCAACTTAAACAGCCTCCACAATAAAGTAATTTCAAGATTCCATATGTATCATATCATCATCATCAAAGCCTTTTCCCATTAATATGCAGTCAGCCATAGAAAAAAGCACCATGAAGGAATTGACAAAATTCTACAATAAGTTGTCAACCTAACATCAATCCTCTATAAATTGTGCCAAATTCCTAGGCAAGAAAAAGAAAAACATGATAGGGGCTTTCTATAATCCAAGAGGATGAGCGTGTCCTCCAAATTCTCTTAGATTGGGAAAAAGATCTAGAAGAACAGGAAAGATAATATTTTTTCTATAAGAATTGCATTTCACTGAAACACACATAAAGCCAATAGTCAAATATATGTGAATTTAAATTTGTAACTTGGTGGCTGGCATCACTTGTACAAAACGTTGTGACACGAACTTGTCCCATATATTCAGTTTGTAGTTCAAGTGAACATTGTTTCTCCTTTGTATATATTGATTTTTTAACTTTCATACAGACAGCTTACCAACAAAGTTTAGTTCATCTCAATTCTTCTTAAACTTAATTTCAATAGTTATCCCCTCTGGCTTACAAATTATTATATGTGATTCCTAGTTCTAAAAATAGTTATTTAAGCCTTTTATTTTCTTGGCTATGCATAGTAACACATTTTCTAGAGCACGCTGTAGCTTGGTGCCTAGGCAAGTAGGATTTAACATGCCCACTGCACAGAGGTCTTACCACCATGCCACTAGCACTTGCACGTACATGAAAGTGGATGACACAAAACAAATTATTTGACTGTCTAATTTCTGGTTTTATTTTAATGGAAAAGATTTGCCCAAAGGAGCCAAGCCTCTCTCTGTCACTATTTGTCAATCTCTCTATCTATGCCACATCCATAGATACAAAAACACAAGACAAAGAAAGATATGGGAAAGGGGGGCCGCTGGGGGAGGGAGGGAAGGAGGGAGGGGGTGCGAGAGAGAGAGAGAGAGAGAGAGAGAGAGAGAGAGAGTTCCTTGCAAAGATTTTGAAGCAAATCCTTCCTTTACATTCAAATCAAACAAGAGGCATTCAGGTAGCAAATACATTCCATTCATCCAATCCATAAATTTTAAATGTTTAATCACATCTGCCAAAGAGATCAACTAAATTTAGGAATGCTTGTAAGAACTGAACCCTCTTCAAGCATACATACATCTTAAGTGGGAAGTATTCTTAGCTCGCATTTAGCTTCAAGCACCTCAATTATGGTTTAGATTTACAGTGGTCCACTTATAAGGATCCCACTTATATAGGGACCCACTTATATACAAGCATGAGCAAACCCTATATTTCTATAGTTAACTAAATTACATGGTGAATACTATCTAAAGAATGTAAATGATAATAATTTTAATTTGACAGGTTATCGTTAATCAACAATTTTAAATGTAAATTTATTTGCTTTAAAAACATTGGAATATGAACAGCACATAGCTTATATTTTATAAGTCTAAATTCACAAAACATCCACGTTCAATCAGAAAAGAAGCTTATAGAAAATATTGCTTCAGCCCATCAATCAGGTTACACTTATGTGGCTAAGGTAGATATTTCTAATACAACAACAAGAACAATGAATATGACAACAATAACAACAATAAAGCCATGCTCCTCTAGTAAAAGCAACTACCATATCACTTTTTTTGTTCCCAGAATACGGATTGGACTAACCCAACCTCTAGCTACTCAATACGGTCCTACCTCTCCTCACTAACACACAACTACCTCGACATGTTTGAACTCTAAATGTCCTTCTCACTATGCCAAAACTATAACAGTATCATGAGAGCTGAGGAATACACATTTATAATGTTAACCCAAGTTGAATATAAAGTATCATGAGAGTTATCAAGTAGATTATGTGCAGTTCATGCCATCTTCTAAGTCTTGGCATAACAATAGACTCCCAAAATTCAGGGGCAAGGCGACACCTGCATGCATATGAAACCCCCAAGTGCCCGAGAAAGGTGGCAACCAGCACTACACTGCCCTTTTAAAATGATTGCCTAGTTGGTTTACTATGTGGCTCTAATACCATGTTAGATAATCACCAATGTACTAAATGGCGGCCACATCGGCCGGGAAAATTTATCAGGGATGGGGATATATCAAGGATATATCGGAGATATTTTTAAAAATCGGATGTCAAAATCAGACTGTAAATATACATATATTCTTATGTTAAATCGCATCTCAATAAGACAATATATGCATAAATTATATAAAGCTACATAAAACATCATACTTATATGTTTAAGATATAATTAACTCGATAACTTGCATTAAGCCTGTGAATCCACAATCACTATCCAAGTGTAGAATCTTTACAAATGTCACATTGCCACATCACTCGAATTATCCAAATACCTAACCTAGAAATTGGGTGTAAAACGCTATATCGGGTTCAAAATCGCCAAAATTGCAGCCGATATATCGGGTTCATGCCTATTTATCGGCGATTTTGGGTGAAAAACGCTAAATCGGTTTGGATGTGCCAAATCATTGCGGTTAGGTGCCGTAAACGCAATATCGGCGCAATATTGGGTTATATCGGGGATATTTAGAACACTGATAATCACCACACTCCAAAAGATCAAGCTGATGGGTAATGACCAATAATGTACACGAAGCGAGCTTAATACTGTCCTTTCACATTGCTCATGGTGAGTTGTGATATATTAGTAGAAGTTTCTAAGAAAATTAGGAGAATGTCCATGTCTAAATTCCCATTTCTCCTGATGTATTTAGAGATGATGAAATGTTTGGAGAAATGCAATGAAATAAGCTAACAGAATTAATTCAAAAGCATCTAATACAGTTCATTGGTTGTAATCAATGTAATGATCCTAGTTTTTCCACTAAATCTACGGACATTACATACTTATATACCAAGATACAAGGCTCTTCCTGTTGTCCTAATTGATACACACCAATCTTTCTAGTAGGCCCTGAAAGGAGATGGCTAAAATGCCAACATGTGTACATCTATACTTTAATTCACTAGACCAATATACTTTTATTAATGACTTGTTGGAAAATAATGATTGGATAAACTGAGAATAAAAAGGTTCTGACATAAATCCGAGGTGTGATATTATCACCGACTTTAGAATAGAAATTGTCTCCTTATAATGCACAGGGTTCAGGTAATCTATTCTCAAGATGTAACGAATTTCTTTGAATATTGTGTGCACTGTAACTATTCGAAAATTCTTGAACTCAAATTAAGAATAGTGCTCTCTACACAGATCACAAATATATTCACAATTTTAGTATATTTTAGAAAGTGAAGGAAGAGAAGAGACTCTAAATTTTGTGTTACGTTAATTGATTAATGTTTTTAATCTCCAAAGAAAGCCTGCTATTTATAGGCTTCCCCTTGTGGCAGTTGGATGTCCAACGTTAAAAAACGAACTGAGCTGTTTCTTCTCCAAAGCGTTGCAACTCTTCAGATTGTTGCAACCACATGGATGCATGTGAGAGATAAAGTCACACCCCATTAATTATGTATGCAGATTTTCATGCAACATTCAGCATCAAGTGCTTGCACTATGCATGAAACATCAAGTGCTTGCGCTGTTCATCTCCTTTGTCTCTTTTTTTCATTTTGAAAATATTCAACATGACTTGCTCACGGTTTAAGGTATTGATGGTTTATCCTCGATGCCTTATCAAATTCAAGTACTTAGACATAAACTTAGGCTCTTAGTGATGGACAAACCTCACGTCATTGAATGAAAATAATCTTTGCATGTTTTTTCTCCAACAAAGCTAACGTTGACATGCCTTTACTAAATAAGGGTATCTTATCCACAACATATTAATTAAATGACATCTTAAAAACAATCTTATAGAGACATTGCACATGCTAATGGTCCTCTAGTCATTTGCACATGTAATATTGAATCTCTCAAACTCATAATTGATGGATAAATTCGATTCTCAAAATAATACGTAAAATGTGGCCTTCTGGCTACCATCAATCTCTACCAAAATTAATCAAATCATCCCAAACAAACCAGCTGAAAAAGAATCCGAATCCATCTTCATCACTTCACAAACACACTTCAATCCGTCACCCGCTTTTTTTTTGCAATTTTTTGCATTTCAAATAACCATAAACTAAAGCTACCATCAATTTCCACCAAAATTTAATCACCCAAAGTCAGAAACCCCCAAAAAAGCATCAAACAGATGATATATCACATCAAAGTCATCTCTCAACCACAACAGAGACCAAACAACAAAACACCCAGATTTCCTTTCAATCAGAACTGATTAAAAATCTATCTATTTTCTTCAATAAAAATAATAAATAAAAGGGAAGAGAGAGAAAGAGAGAGAGTTCTTCATACCTACTGTGTGCGGTGAACTCCGTCGCCAGGAGAGAGAGAGAGGCAACGATGGGTGAATAAGAAGAGATCTGTCGAGCCCTTTCATATTGTCTGCAGGCTTCGCCTGTCCATTTCCTCAGCCGTTCGAACCCAAATCCACGCACTATTGTGGGGGCCCACTGAGTTTGGCTGGGTTTAAAAGTGGGTGATGTTCAGTTGGGTGGCGCTGGGTTTTTCTCCACGAAATTTGGATATTGTCACGTAAAACGCGCAGCGAATCAGAGCCGTTCGTTGAATCCGAAGGCCTTGGTACAGCGTCCCGTCTGCAAACTGTGTGCGGCTATCGGAGCTTGGTCGGCGAGACGGGTCTCGATCCGAACTCAGACCCGACCCAATTGTCACAGGTGTTGAGATGTGGTTGGGTTTGGATCTGACACGCGATAAGACCCGATACGAGAAGAAAGATAGCTCAAGAGCCCAGCCCATACTCTTCTATCAAACAGTAAATAAACAATAATTAAAAAAATCAGAGATGAAATTATTTGTAATTTAACTTTTCCTTATATATAATAATAGAAAATGTAGGCTTGAAAGATGATGGTGACTGGAATCTTATCCATAAGGTCATTGGATTACTTATCTCATAACAGATGGAGGAGCCACAAGAAGCATTTTCAGCCATTAATGATTTAAATTTATTTTTTGTATATGTTGGAATTAATTGGATCATTGGATGGAAGAGATTATATTCTTGTTATTTGATTATGATTTTTCTCTTTAAAAATTTGAAAGAAAGAATAAGGAAGGAGTTAATGTTTCCATTATAGCACTTGTATAATGGAGGAAAGCCTCCGATTAATCGTTTTGGGCCTGATTCTACAGAGAGAAGCTTCTAGCCCATTGAAAAATAGGAGCAAGTCCAACCCATTAGACCGCCGATGTGATAATGGGCCTGTAGGCTTGAATGACAGCCCATTAACTCGGAATGAGAACAGCAGCATCGTTTCCAATGGTTTCAATGAAGCTGAAGCTGGCATCAATGCGTCTCTTCCTTCCTTCAGAAATTTCTGAAGACTCTCTTTCTCTCTCTTCCCTCTCCTTCAAAAAATCGAAGGAGGAGGTGATGGCTGAAAGTGATCGGCCAGTGGAGGAAACTTCACAGGGGATGGATTCGGATGTTGCTTTGGTGTTCCAGAGACAAAAAGATACGATTTTTATTCCTAAATTGAACTTATTTTTTTGGTTAATGTTCTATCTGTTTCTTAGAGAATCTAGCATTAAAGTAGAGTTGATTTGGTTTCTTCAGTTTTTTCTCGATAGCTTAGCTCTGGATGGATGTTAACATGTTGTGATTAATGTATGTTGAAGTAGTCTGAAATGTAATTTTTTAGGTTAAGTGATGATGTAGCAGTGGATGAGAGTGATTAATATGAATGAAATTGAAAAGATGAACTTGAGGAGGTGCCAACAATAAAGAAAATCAATTAAGGAAAGAACTTATATTTTTGTTCTCTTTTCTTTTTCGTTTTCGGAATCAAAATGCACTTCTAACTTGCCCTGTGAATTGGAAATTCATTTGAAGAGGCATGTTTTGCAGAATTTTTTGAGCTAGGACCTGATGGATACTTCGGCCATATTGAATTTCTTTGGAGTTTGAGATTTCAAATCCTACTGCATGGTCAAAATGCAAGCTTACTGCATACGCATTTTGAGGAATCTCGTCTGGGTCTTTAGTATAATCCTGGGAATAGAGGTACTTTAGGTTTTGCTTTTATGTAGCTTACACTCGACCTGTGTGCTAATTTTGGGTATACCCACACTCTTTACATGTTCACTTGAGAGATCAATAGCAAATCCCTTTCTCAGCTAAGCTTCCTATTCAGATGTTTATGTTTGTAATGACACGATTTTGCAGAATGATTGAAGCAACAATGCTATCTTTTCATGTTGTAAAATATGATAACATTTCCTCGTGCTAGTTTTTAAGTTGCAAGCTATGTGATAATATAGTTCATACACATGTTATGAAAAACATAAAAATTCACACATTTGTTTTTAAATTTGTTTGCCCTCAAAAGTGAACCAGTCGTTCTTAGTAATTGTTTGTTTGTCAACTAAAATATATTAGTTTGCCATCATGTTTGGGTAATTTTGGAGAAATTTGAGTGAAAGGCCTAAGCATTGTTTACTCTGTAACAATGAACTAGTGCTAATAGCAATCCGTCGTCTGGAAGTTTTATTTATTTGAATATGCTGTTCTAAGTCGTTTTAAAATGTTTCAATGAATATGCCTTTCCCCATTCTTTTTTTGCCCTTTAAACTGATATGATTCTTATGATACTAGGAAACTAGATTAGTATAAAATTGTTTCCCCTTAAGAATGAACTAGATGTATTTGACGATTTGTCATCAGATTCATTCTCTGTTTTTCTAAAGTGATATGATTTGAAATTTTAAGAAATAATGTGAGTTTCGTATGCCTGCAAGAATGGTATCTAGCAACCCGTCATCGGATTTCCTCTCTATTTAATTTTATTTCTTTTATTTTTTTTTGGGAGAAATGGTATTTAGACAAAATGCAAGGAAGGAAATCCTGAGGGAACCTGAGCCCTGCTAAAAAAAAAGGCTAGTATTAAAATGAGAGATTAGCCATATGTGTGAAGTTATAAAAAAATTACAATAGAGGCAATCATGGCAACCATTCAAGAAAGTACAAGTATCAATATTAATTAGTGGGCAATTGGCATAACTGTTACGCACAATAAAGAAAAGGGTTCGGATTAAGTATAATTCATTTAAAGAATCATATAGATATGAACCAAGTAACTATCTGTTTATTTATGTGTTTGTTTCTTCTAAAGTGGTAGGTATAAATATCTTATCCTTAACCTATTCATTTAGATAAAAGGGTAAGAAAATTTTACCCTCACTCTACCCATTTAGATAAACATATGAGGAAAGTTTACTTTTTACTCTAAAAATAAGGTAAATGAGTTTACCCGCCCATTCCTACCCCAAGAAGCCACTGATGCCTTTTGGTAAGCATGCAATATGCAAAGAGCCCTCCAAGATTATACCATCATGCACCCACTATTTTCCAATTCCCACACTAGTCTTCTCTGCAACCAAAGGTAGCATAATGTTTTGTATAAAAGTAATTTTATTTGTGTGAAGTTAAGGTAGTAGCACCAAGCTGCTTCACTGTTTCACAAGAATAGCTTGTAGAGCATGTCATTTTTCTTGTAATTGTTTTTTTATTCCTTCCTCATAATTCTTATCTTTTCTCTTTCTGATTTTGGAAGCAAGATGATGATAGGCAGAAATTTCTTGTGTTCACGAGAATCACAAGAAGTATGATAACAGCCAACATTTACGTGTTCATTGACTTGTCAAGAAAAGTTTCCCAAGGCACATTACATATCTAGTGCAGCTGAAAATCGCAGATCATTGCTCCATGACATTCAAGGCTAGCAACCTGTTTAGCCAAGATGTTACTTCTTAAACCAGCTTATTAACAGACATCTAGGCCTTCTCTAATCTTGTCAAATATGGCCAATCTTAATCTTAACATATCACCTCTCCATAATTAGATTATTTAATAATTATTGGTTACTCTTCACATAGTGTAATCGCCTCAAAATTATTTGAACCAAACTCCACCATCAATTCATTCATCCCTTTTTGCATGCCTATATCTGTCTCCTTGCTTGTGGAAACTTTAGAGGCTTCCTTGCTCACGAAAGCCTATCCGTGTTTCAATTTTCTACAAAATATTTGGTTTCAACCTCAAAAAAAAAAAAAATCATGGCTTGTAGTAGTAGTAGCAGCAGCAGCAGCGGTTGTAGTAATCGCAGATGGAAGAGGGAATCGCTTCCACTACTTGTTCTGCTGATTTACTTGGTTTCTGATCATCATGTGTGTGGGAAACACTCGACTCTCTCTCCGTTGGTGTTGATAATGATGGTGAAGATGGTTGCAGGAGCTTCTGCACAGAGAGTAAGCGCAGAGTTCTCCTTGACATTGAGAAAGACATTTAAGAACCCTGTTATGTGGCTTTCTTCTTGGAAGAAGGGTGGACACTATTGCAGCTGGCAAGGTGTCAAAGGAGACAATACAACTGGACATGTCACAAGGTTCAGACCTCCAATACCTATCTTATGATTATACCCTAGCCCATACTGAAAATCCACCAGCTAGCTAAGATAAATCCTTCTCTTCTGGTTTGCTGCACCTCAAGTACTTGGATTTGAGCATGACTAATTTCTATGGATCCCATCTTGAAGTTCCTCGTCTCCCTTGTTACCTAGAACCACTCGAATGATTATTCCAAACATACTCTAGTTTTGTTACTCTGGGGCAACTCAAGTTGCATGAATTCAAATAATGGCGACATGAGGTATATGGTATATAGATGAGGGTTTTCTTATTTGGATTATCCCCTTGACGTATCAATCTCATGAATCCATAATCTGAGCTTGTACAACTAGTTTTGTCCATAATTTTATTTATCGCATGTTTAATATATTTATCGCATGTTTATTTGTACTTAAGCTCTTGACACCGTTTCTAATCATATTTTCTGATTCAGATTTATCAATATACATGTATTTACTTGATTTCGGATTTACTATCGTTCCTCTAATTTTCATTTATGTTACTGGTCATTGCCTGTACCTGTATGCCTGAACAACATCACTTGATCATGTACATGTGTGACTGTCTGAGCACGCCAACTGGCTTTAGCCTACGTACTCGATGGGTTGCTTTCTGACAACCCTGAACCCTCATGTCCAGATCCTAAAGTCTAGATCGTGGTAGCCTTTCTGTAGCTGATCAGAGTGGCACAGCGGAAGCGTGGATTAGCGATTGCCTGTCTGGACCCGCTTTCTTCCAGTCTCCCCTTGATCGGCTCGCGAGATTCTCATCTTGCTACTCATGAGTACTTTCCCGTCTTTTTATATTGCATATCATGCCCTTTTCACTTCTTGGTGATCTTATATTCTTGATATATTGTATCATGCTTTGTGATAATTATGTACTTGTGCTATTATTGCTGCAATGTATATTACCATTGTGCTTTCGTATTAATTCTTGCATGTACTGATGCTTAGCGTATATATGTAAGGATATTTCCGCCCTGTGTATATACGTCGCAGTAACGTCTCCGTACTCATGGGATCGGGGCGTTACAAAAAGGGACAGATATTGCCACCCATCAAAATAATGAAGGTACTCAGCAGATTAAGACAACCCCATCAATTTAATAAAGGCATTCTATCAAAATTTTAAAAAACCCTAAATTACCCTTTCTCTCTCATTCTGCTCCCCCTCTCCCCGACGCCCATCGACGGTGGCGGTCGCCTGCTCCCCGCCCTTCCCTCTTCTCCCCACTCCTCCCCCGACCTACGCCGCCCTCCCCCTCCTCCATCGACCGTCGTTGCCCCTCCCCCGACCTCTCCCGACCATCGTCTCCCTTCACCCCTCCCCTCCCCTCCCAGCGTCCCCTCTCCCCCTCCCTCTTCCCTCTCCCCGATCTGCTATTTGGTCGTGTCTGACCGAACAGATAGGCTATGTTGGATCGGGTGTGGCTGAACAACATATCGGGGAGAGGGGGACAGTGGGGGGGAGGGGGAGAGAGGGAAAGGAGAGCGCTGGCGGGGCTCGCTGCCAGTCGCCAGGAAGAAAGAAGGAGAAGGGCATTTTAGACTTTATCACGAAGGTAGTCGTGTCCAGGAAAATAATGGGGCACTTGTAATTTTTTGGTGGTTGCCTTTGTCATTCTGGTGAGTGGCTGTAACACTTGCCTTAATTAAGCATCCTTCTTTCTAAATATTCATATCTTAAAGGGTAATGGGAAATGGTATGCATGCTTGATACCCTAGTTATTTCATGTTTATTAAATGGGTATGTATAAAAATGTATACATAAGTATTTATATATCCATGTGTATAGGTATAAGAATACCCCCACATGTGGTCAACTTACCACCATCTCCCACCATACTTGTACCTCATGGAGAGGGGGGGAGACATGGAGCTTGACATAGGGCATGGTGTAGGGTAGAGTGATGGGTTGTATAGGGGACACTTGGCACATTTTTGTGGGGAGTTAAAGACTATAAATAGGAGGGGTGAAGAGGATTAAACCATTTTGGATCAAACTCTCTCTCTTCACAAA
This sequence comes from Agave tequilana, assembly GCA_038442645.1. Classification (NCBI taxonomy): domain Eukaryota; kingdom Viridiplantae; phylum Streptophyta; class Magnoliopsida; order Asparagales; family Asparagaceae; genus Agave; species Agave tequilana. The sequence continues at coordinate 135,579 of JAVJIF010006240.1, read as the reverse complement.
GTCTCTCTCCCTCTCTTCCCTTTCCTGCAGCAGCAACAGCAGCAGCAAAGGAGGAGCAGCAGCAGCAACAAAGGGACAGCAACAGCAGCAGCAAAGGAGCAGCAGCAGCAACAACAAAGGGACAGCAGCAGCAGCAACAAAGGGCAGCAGCAATATCAGCAGCCAACAGCCCTATTTTCCCCCATCTCCCTTTCTTAAAAACACCCTTTTTCCATCTCAAATTCCCACTTACTTCTCTTCAGTCCACATACTAGAAAAGGTTCCGTATTCCTCCAAGGAACCGTTAGAACGAGTCAAGGGGAGTGTCATTGGTCGAACGACTCCGTTGTAGCGGGATATCAAACTTGAAGAAGAGCATACCACTTCAAAGGAGTGAGTAGAACATATGAATCTTTGTGTTATGATAAATAGACATAAAAGTAAAGATTTCGAAACTTGCTTATTCTTGTTACTTTATGTATCCTAGCATATTGATAGTATATAATGCATGTGATTGTTGTGTGTTTGGAGGAAGGGACCGGGTTGATCCGGAGGTGCGAGTAGGGGAGATTATGCGGTAGCGCATTGGAGGAAGGGACCGGGTTGAACCGGTGGTGGTAGAAGGGGAAAAAAAATTATTGCATGGATTGATGCGTAGGAGGAAGGGACCGGGTTGAACCGGAGGAGGCCGAAGGGGGAGCCCAATGTAAGGTCAATAAAGTATATTGGTGCGACTAAATAGAAATTCTATGTTGAGATTGTATATATATATAAACCCTTAACCTTGAATCTGGAATAACTTCGTATACAGACAAATATTACATAGGTTAGTCGATTAAGTCCTTGGGATAAGTCGACTACAGGTGTGATACATAGGCAGATAAACTGCTGGAAAGCCTGGTTAGTCGACTACAGACAGACTGTAGTCGACTAACTTCAGATACAGAGAGCAAACAGAGAGTTGGCAACCTGTTTTGGACATAATTAGTCGACTAATAAACGGTGTAGTCGACTACACCAGAGAGGGTAGTCGACTATAGGTGACATACAGAGAGTAACACAACTTTTGACCCACAACTAGTCGACTATAGGGGACCTTCAAGTCAATGCATTAAATTATCTATTGAATCTAAGTTATCCTAAAGACATGAGACTTATGAGTAGACTAAGGATAAGTATAGTTACAAGTATGTCTATATATGCTGCTTCTTGATGATAGCCGTATGTTGAGACTATTTCATGGGTTTGAGATTGATACGACCTTTTTGTTTACATGTAGATGGGGGACTCCGATGTATATTGGCCAATCTCTAGCTCCGATAGCTCGAGTGAGAGCTGGGTGGCGGATTCCATGGATTGGGGGTACAAGTCGGACGAAACTGATCCAGCGGAAACGATTGTACCCCTAAACTGCGTAGATTATGAGGAGGTTGAGTCTCAGGCATCTAATGAGCCTGAACCAACCAATGTTGACACAAAGAGCTTTGTGGGAGATTCACTTGAGATAGCAGTGACGGAGCACTCTAGCACAATAAAAGAAGAAACCCGAAGAGGATTTACATATGGAGGCGTCTTTTGGAACGAAACGTGGGAAGATGATATGGACCTTTATGATGATCTAGACGACTGGTGCTGCACCGGGGACGAATCACCGGAAGAAGACCCCGAAGAAGATATGGATGATAGCGATGATAGCAGCAGCACTAGTGGAGATTCAAGTGGGGATACCCTACCCTATGAAGGGTGAACCTTTGAGCCGACACCTTTTGATGTATATATATGTATAGGCCTAGTATGTTAGGTGATGGATATCCTTAGGGTTGTTGTATGTACCCTGGCATATATCAAATGAATGCACATGGGTTAGTCTGGATATCCAAGAAGGTAGGCATGTCAGTATAACACCTTTTGTATCCATGATGGATGTACCCATATATATATATATATATATATATATATATATATATATATATATATATATATATATATATATATAGAGATAGACTTGTATCCTTTCAAAAGGATTTGATCCCGGATCCTTCCCACTCAAATTCAACCCTCCAACATTCGAATACAAGATCCACTCCGTTGAAGTTGATCTATACTATTTCAAGTATCTATAAACCAAAAATCAAGTGTTTTAAATACTTTTTGCCCATCCATCAAGTAGGGGAAAAACGGACGGCCTAAATAGTGAGTTGGTTAGTTTAACGGTGTAGAACATTTGAAATCTAACAAAAAATTTTTTATGGGGTTTTTAAATGTTTAGATCATAATGAAATGGCCGGATCGAGAATTTGTATGTCTAAAGACATAGATCTAACCAACTCACTACTTTCGGCCGTCCATTTTGCGTCGCTTGATGGATGGGCAAAAAGTATTTAAAACACTTGATTTTGGTTTATAGATACTTGAAATAGTATAGATCAACTTCAACGGAGTGGATCTTGTATTCGAATGTTGGAGGGTTGATTTTGAGTGGGAAGGATCCGGGATCAAATCCTTTTGAAAGGATATAAGTCTATCTCTATATATATATATATATATATATATATATATATATATATATATATATATATATATATATATATATATATATATATAACAAGTTGCTTGTTTGCAAAAGTGATGTTATTAACATGATTACATGAGACTAAAGTTCTATCCCAATTCATTTCTAATTGTGTAGCATGTTGATTAGACGCCCTTATTTTTATAGGAAGAACGCATGGATCTGAACCAACTACCACCTGATGAGTCCCTGTCGCTCGATACGACACACTACAGTGAGATGGGGAGCGCACACCCCGTGAACAATGATGGAGACTCTGAAGTTCAAGTAAGAGGGAATGAGGGAACTCCAGGGGTGATGCCGGAGTGGCTCGCACAATTAATGACCAGAGCGAGTAATAATAACTCCCACCGAGCACTGGAGCAGTTTCAGAAAATGAAACCGCCCGTATTTGAAGGGGAGGTGGACCCCTTGCAAGCCGAAGCATGGCTTCTCCAAATAGAGAAGATCCTAGACGTTATGAACTGCACTGATGAACAAAGGGTATCCTTCTCTTCTTTTATGTTCCAAAAGGAAGAGGAACATTGGTGGAGGGCAGTGAAGCATAGTATGAAGAATGCAATGGAATCAATTACTTGGGAATTTTTGGTGAACAAATTCACTGAGAAATACATCCCGGAGACGGCCAGAGATAAGATGGCGACAGAATTCTTGGAACTGCGTCAAGGTTCTATGAATGTGTCCCAGTATGATCAGAAATTCACTCAGCTATCCAGGTATGCTGATGCCTTGGTAAGGAGTGAAGCAGAAAGGACGAAGAGGTTCGTAAAGGGCCTAAGATCAGAGATTCGTGGCCGACTGATTCCGTTACAACTGAGGAATTACCTCCAGACAGTAGAAAGAGCTTTGGAGGTAGAAATGGACATGCAGGAAGGTCAGGAAGACTGGGTGGAAGAAATTCCCAACTCTAAGCGCCCCCGATATCAAGGACCCCCAGTGATGATGGCATCAGGATCCACCAGTGGCAAGGGGTCTGGGTTTAATACCACTTTTCATAAGGGAGGACGGGCCAGAGGCGGGAGAACATGGTTGAGAAACAGAGACACTCCCTCGAAGACACAAGCTACCTCTGCATCCCATCCCAGAATCTCGGAGGCTCCCTGGTGTCAGAGGTGCAGAGTAAACCATTTTGGAAACTGCCTCCTAGATAGATCTTGTTTTAATTGTGAAGGGGTGGGACATCTAAGGAAAAACTGTCCGACAAGGCGCGGAAGCCAAGGGCCGAGTAGAGGAAGTGGGAGGCCAACCATGAGGATGAATCCTCCCAGAGGACAAGCCAGTAACTTCATGCCGCCCAGTAATGCCCCACGTCCTGTTGCAACTCAGTCATCGGTTCAGCAACCACGGGTGTAAGGCAGAACCTTCGCATTAACCCACCGGGAAGCAATGGCCTCAAATGCAGTGGTGGAAGGTATGATCTCCGTATCAGGACATATTGCCCATGCATTGTTTGACCCTGGAGCTACTCATTCATTCGTATCTAGTGTTTTTGCTTATAAACTAAATCAAGTATCAAAACCCCTAGGATTTCAGTTGGTTGTGTCCACACCTATAGGGGAAAATTTGATAGCTAGCACTAGATATGCGAATTGTGAAGTGATAATTGGAGAAATGAAGACATTTATTGATTTGATTAAGCTAGGCGAAATGGAGTTCGATGCCATATTAGGAATGGACTGGTTGTCTGCCTGTAGTGCTCATGTGGATTGTAATAAGAAGAGAATTATCTTTAAAATGGAAGGGACTCCGGAGTTTATTTTTGAAGGAGAAAAAGTTATGATATACCTCACATATCAGCCATCAAAGCCACCAAGTTAATGAAGCAAGGGTGCCAAGGATTTCTGGCTTCAGTGTTGGATACCACCAGGACTGATATAAAAATTGAGACTATCCCAGTTGTGAATGAGTTCCCTGATGTATTCCCGGAAGACTTACCAGCCTGCCCCCAGATCGGGAGTAGAATTTTCAATAGATATAATACCCGGTACTGCCCCAATTTCTAAGGCGCCATATCGTATGGCCCCTGCAGAAATGAAAGAACTTAAAACTCAATTGCAAGACTTATTAGACAAAGGTTTCATTCGGCCAAGTGTATCTCCCTGGGGAGCACCAGTACTTAGGGGTGGCAATTGGGTCGGGTCGGGTCGACCCGACCCAATTACTGCTCGACCCATATAATAATCGGGTCGGGTCGACCCGACCCGTTTATTATATGGGTCAAAAATTCAGACCCAGACCCGACCCAGACTTAATCGGGTCGACCCGACCCGACCCATTTGACCCGATTATTAAGTCTTAAATACAATTTCTTTACACTATTTTACTAAATTGTTTGGTGATATGGTTGGTCATCACACTAAACTCATACACTAGAGGTCACATGTTCGAAATTGGGCTCACGCATATTTTTTTGACAATTTAATTTAGGTCAAGGGGAGGAGGCGATGGCGGCGGTGGAGGAGATCTAAGGGGAGGAGGCCGAGGAGGAGAGAGAATAATTGGGTCTGGCGGGTCAAGCGGGTCTGGCGGGTTCGGGTCGACCCGACCCATTTAATAATCGGGTCAGATGGGTCGACCCGATTACGACCCAAACCCAATTAGCCCAAACCCATACCCGCTAACTTCGAGTCGGGTCGGGTCGGGTCTGGCGGGTCGCGACCCGTCTGCCACCCCTACCAGTACTATTTGTAAAAAAGAAGGATGGGAGTATGAGACTATGTGTTGACTACCGAGAATTGAATAAGGCAACTATCAAGAATAGGTACCCTCTTCCTCAAATCGATGACTTATTTGATCAATTACAAGGGTCTTGTGTATTTTCTAAGATAGACCTTAGATCGGGGTATCATCAGTTGAAGGTCAAACCTGAAGATGTGTCCAAGTCGGCTTTCCGGACAAGATATGGACACTTTGAATTTCTAGTCATGCCTTTTGGACTCACTAATGCCCCGGCAACATTTATGGACTTAATGAATCGGATGTTTCAACCATATCTAGACCAATTTGTAGTGGTATTCATTGATAATATTCTGGTCTATTCAAAGAATACAGAAGATCACGAGAAACATCTTAAAATTGTCCTTCAAATCTTGAGAGAGAAGCAACTCTATGCAAAACTAAAGAAATGTGAATTTTGGCTAGAGCAAGTAGGGTTTCTTGGCCATATTATATCTGAGGAAGGAATATCAGTAGACCCGGTAAAAATCGAAGCAATCCGAGACTGGCCTAGACCCACTAATGTTACTGAAGTTCGAAGTTTCTTGGGATTAGTTGGGTACTACAGAAGATTTGTAGAAGGATTTTCTCTAATTGTGGCACCAATGACCCAATTAACTAGAAAGAATAAGAAGTTTGCATGGGGAGAAGAACAAGATAGGAGCTTCCTGGAGGTTAAAGCCAAGCTGACATCTACTCCTGTCTTAATTGCACCTTCGGGGACTGAAGGATTTGTCATTTTTAGTGATGCATCAAAACTGGGATTGGGATGTGTGTTAATGCAACATGGAAAAGTTATTGCCTATGCATCCCGATAATTGAAGAACCATGAAAGAAATTACCCCACTCATGACTTAGAATTAGCCGCTGTGATCTTTGCTTTAAAGATCTGGCGACATTACTTGTATGGAGTGTCTTGTGAAGTTTTTACTGATCATAAGAGTTTAAAATACATCTTCACACAAAAAGAACTGAACATGAGGCAGAGGAGGTGGTTAGAACTAATGAAGGACTATGATATTACTATCCAATACCACCCTGGGAAGGCCAATGTGGTGGCTGATGCTTTGAGCCGGAAATCAGGAGGGACCCTGGCCGCCTTGATGACTCGTCAAGCAAGAATATTAAGGGATCTAGAAGAAATGCAAATAGAAATGCGAGTCATTGATCCTTCTAATTCTGAGTATCAACTGAATCAAGTAAGTATTCAATTTAATCTATACGACAAGATCAAAGAGGCCCAACAAAGAGATGCTCAATAAAGAAGATTATGAAGAAAGTACAAGAAGGAGAACTCAAAGAGTTTCAAATAGAAGGAGATGTACTGTGATTCAGACACAGAATATGTGTGCCAGATATGACAGAGATCAAAGAAGAAATAATGAAAGAGGCTCATAATACACCTTATACCGCTCATCCAGGGAGCACAAAAATGTATCAAGATCTGCGTCATAACTTCTGGTGGGATGGAATGAAAGTAGATATTTCTAATTTTGTCCACAGATGTTTAATCTGTCAACAAGTAAAGGCAGAACATAAGAAGCTCCCAGGTTTGTTGGTGCCTTTATCTGTTCCTGAATGGAAGTGGAGTCAAATTGCTATGGATTTCGTCACTGGACTTCCTCGGACACCCCAAGGACTGGATACAGTCTGGGTAGTAGTGGACAGACTTACTAAATCTGCCCACTTTCTGCCTATCCGGATCAATTATTCAATGAAAGACTGGCTCAGATATATGTCCGAGAGATAATTAAATTACATGGAGTACCTGAATCCATTGTATCAGATCGGACCCAAGATTTCAATCCAAATTTTGGAAGAGCTTGTCCAAAGCTATGGGCACTAAATTGCAACTCAGTACAGCAGCCCACCCCCAAACGGATGGATAGTCAGAAAGGACCATTCAAATATTGGAAGATATGTTGAGAACTTGTGTACTAGATTTTGGGGGAAGTTGGGACAACTATTTACCCTTAGTAGAGTTTGCTTATAATAATAGTTATCAGTCCACTATTGGTATGCCTCCATTTGAAGCATTGTATGGGAGGAGGTGTAAATCACCAATCTGTTGAGAGGAAGTTGGGGATAGAAGACTGTTCGGCCCTGATGTAATTCAAGAGGCTACTGAGAAGATCAAGCTAATCAAGGAAAGAATGAAAACAGCCCAGAACAGACAGAAAGCTTATGCAGACAATCGTCGCAGACCACTGGAGTTTGAGGTAGGGGATAGTGTTTTTCTGAAGGTATCTCCAATAAAGGGAGTGAGACGCACTGGCGGTAAGAACAAATTAGCCCCTAGATACGTGGGTCCGTTTGAAATACTGGATAAAATTGGACCGGTTGCTTATCGTTTGGCCCTACCCCCTGCTTTGAAAAAGATGCACAATGTATTTCATGTCTCTCAACTGAGGAAGTATGTGCCCGATCCTGATCACGTAATTTCCTATGAACCCTTGCAAATACTAGAAGACATGTCTTACGCGGAAGAACCATTGCAAATTCTTGATCGCAAGGAGAAGCAATTGAGAAGCAAAAATATTTCCTTGGTCAAGATCTTATGGAGAAATCAAAACATAGAAGAAGCCACTTGGGAACTGGAAGAGGAGATAAGAAAGGCCTATCCGCATTTGTTCCAAGGTACGTTAAGTTTCGAGGACGAAACTTCCATAAGGAGGGTAGAATGTAACACTTGCCTTAATTAAGCATCCTTCTTTCTAAATATTCATATCTTAAAGGGTAATGGGAAATGGTATGCATGCTTGATACCCTAGTTATTTCATGTTTATTAAATGGGTATGTATAAAAATGTATACATAAGTATTTATACATCCATGTATATAGGTATAAGAATACCCCCACATGTGGTCAACTTACCACCATCTCCCACCATACTTGTACCTCATGGAGAGGGGGGGGAGACATGGAGCTTGACATAGGGCATGGTGTAGGGTAGAGTGATGGGTTGTATAGGGGACACTTGGCACATTTTTGTGGGGAGTTAAAGACTATAAATAGGGGGGTGAAGAGGATTAAACCATTTTGGATCAAACTCTCTCTCTCTTCACAAACTCTCTCTCCCTCTCTTCCCTTTCCTGCAGCAGCAACAGCAGCAGCAAAGGAGCAGCAGCAGCAGCAACAGCAACAAAGGGACAGCAACAGCAGCAGCAAAGGAGCAGCAGCAGCAACAACAAAGGGACAGCAGCAGCAGCAACAAAGGGCAGCAGCAATATCAGCAGCCAACAGCCCTATTTTCCCCCATCTCCCTTTCTTAAAAACACCCTTTTTCCATCTCAAATTCCCACTTACTTCTCTTCAGTCCACATACTAGAAAAGGTTCCGTATTCCTCCAAGGAACCATTAGAACGAGTCAAGGGGAGTGTCATTGGTCGAACGACTCCGTTGTAGCGGGATATCAAACTTGAAGAAGAGCATACCACTTCAAAGGAGTGAGTAGAACATATGAATCTTTGTGTTATGATAAATAGACATAAAAGTAAAGATTTCGAAACTTGCTTATTCTTGTTACTTTATGTATCCTAGCATATTGATAATATATAATGCATGTGATTGTTGTGTGTTTGGAGGAAGGGACCGGGTTGATCCGGAGGTGCGAGTAGGGGAGATTATGCGGTAGCGCATTAGAGGAAGGGACCGGGTTGAACCGGTGGTGGTAGAAGGGGGAAAAAATTTATTGCATGGATTGATGCGTAGGAGGAAGGGACCGGGTTGAACCGGAGGAGGCCGAAGGGGGAGCCCAATGTAAGGTCAATAAAGTATATTGGTGCGACTAAATAGAAATTCTATGTTGAGATTGTATATATATATAAACCCTTAACCTTGAATCTGGAATAACTTCGTATACAGACAAATATTACATAGGTTAGTCGACTAAGTCCCCGGGATAAGTCGACTACAGGTGTGATACATAGGCAGATAAACTGCTGGAAAGCCTGGTTAGTCGACTACAGACAGACTGTAGTCGACTAACTTCAGATACAGAGAGCAAACAGAGAGTTGGCAACCTGTTTTGGACATAATTAGTCGACTAATAAACGGTGTAGTCGACTACACCAGAGAGGGTAGTCGACTATAGGTGACATACAGAGAGTAATACAACTTTTGACCCACAACTAGTCGACTATAGGGGACCTTCAAGTTGACTAGGACTTGGGTAGTCGACTATACCAGGAAGGGTAGTCGACTACATAGGATCTTGTCAGCCAACAGAGAAGTAGATCCTTTTAGGTTGCCTTCAGTCGACTATAGCTATAACTATAGTCGACTGGCGGGTATTATTAGTCGACTATATTAGGATATAAGTCGACTAATAGACCTTATCACTGTGTTTCAAGTGGGTTCTCGGCTAATAAGAAATTTTATATAAATAGTATTATGACATTTGTCAACCGGATAATTTAGCCATGTAGACCTACTTGATAGGCATATTTAAATATTGTTTTACTCACTGAGCCGTCAAGCTCACTCTATTCTAATTCTACCTTCAGGTTTGGACAAGGGCAAAGGACCCGCTTAAGGGCAAATGTGCGGGACAAGCACCACCGGAGCCATTGCACTAAAAGTTACTTTTGATATGTATATGATTTTGTATAAACATGCGTACTTTTAGTTGGATGTTGTCTTTGACTTGTAAATCTTAAAGGACCTGTTGTTAGACTCTAACTTGGTAATATACATATACTTTGATATGATAATTGTAGACTGCATGTCTTACGGATTATTAAACTATATGTGTTGGCGTGATAAGTCATGATTAGATCATACATGTTATTGGAATTTCTGAGGTATAGTGTAGAGTTTTCTGATGATTATAATGGAAGTATTATACCTTGATGGGTCCCACACTTGGATTGTACGAGATAATTGTGGTTAAATGGAAAAATTTTAACTGGGACCGTTACAGTGGCAATATCCGTTCCCACAGTAGAAATGTTTGCATATATTATTGCTTATTAGAGAATATTTTAAGAGAGTGTGTTTACGCAGGCTGGTTATCTTCGCTCTAAGAAAATTCGAAAATTTAGCCTTTTGTCTAAGTAAGAGGCTGGCTTCACCTACACTCGATTCTGGGTATAGAGCACTCTTACCCAAAACAACTCAGATTTTGTTAAGTTATGGAGCATAATTATTATCTTGACGATTTGTCGCCCTACGCAGAGTCATTATGCGGATCGACCTCCAGAGTAGCAGGTTGAGGGAAAAGTTGGAGTCTCGCTCCGGAGTAGGAACTTGGTATCACTCCGAAGGAGCACTCTGAAGCATCTAAGCGGAGGAGCACTTCGAAGCGACAGTACAGAGTAGCGCCTCAAAATGCATAGCAGAGAAGCGGTCCAGTCTAGAAGCTTCGTAACCCGTGAAACTTGAGGAAAGCCTCAAGGGCAGTATGATAATTTCAAAACTTGTAACCCTAATTTTCTCTATAAAAGGAGATCGTCATCATTTGGGTTAAGTGCAGATGCAGGTGTGTATGTCATTGTAACTATAAAGCGGTTGTGAGATTCTCGCTTCTTCTCATGTAATCTCTTTGATAAATATAGTGAATTTGCAGGTGATTCCGTGGTTTTTCCCAATTTGAATTTTTCTCGTAAAGTTTCGGTGTTTTTGATTGTGTATTTAATATACATTCTTTTTCTTCCCAATTCATTTTGCAGCAGATTTGACTTAACTATCAATTTAGCATCCCCCATTCGTACGCATGCAAAATGTGTGAGGTGACTAGTTTTCCAATTTATCACCTCCAGTCCTTTGTAAATTTTAAGTCATACATACTTGCCATCAATGTGACTTCTAAGCCTGTATTTGATCTTATAGTATTATTTCCTAGTTTTCCATGCTGGTAAATTTTGGGACTAGAATTGATAATAACTTTTATACGCCTTGTAATAATGCGTGGAGATTTTCTTTATATACCCTCCTAATTGCGATGAAAATTAGCTATTTCTAGTGCAACCAAGGTTTTTTGTGCTTATTTGTAATTAATTGATATGTTATATAAGCAACATCGGAAAATATTAGGAATCCAGTCATTTTCCTCATATTTGGAACTTGGATATCCATATTTGTCAGAAAACAAATACAAAAACAAAATCAGACTAACTCTTATTCGTCCTCACTCCTTATTTTTGAAATAAACTTGAGAGGAGAGTTCGAAAGACATGTCACTTTCTGATCACAAGTTCAGAGTATATCACCAATATTATTAGAGAACTAGCATAAGATATACGAGTCAGAAAATCGCCATGGTCTAATAACAAGAGTAAGAACATTTAAAATCTACAAATTGAGTATAATAGATGAGATCTAGATCAAACCAGGCACAAATAATACCAAGCCAAGCCACTTGCATCTCCATATGATATAATAATAATGTCAATTTTTTGGGTCAGTAGTTCACATAGAAAAGTTGATGCATATTCAAAGTTTTCAAACAAGTGGGTGTGATTTTAATACAAAAAAATTGATGCATAATTTAAAATTTCAAACAAGTGAGTGTGATTTTAATAGAGAGCAGCAGTGGTTGGGGTTGCTACTGCATTCTCACTTGCTCTCAATTTAATTTGTTCAAAGTCCATGTTTTTCTGATCAAAAGCAGCAGCCTTATAGCAAGCTCTCTTTGACGTACACCTTCATGGATTGTTCCTTTTGTATTTGCACTAAAATCTGATGGCTTGCCCTACATACTCTCCATCAATCATGCATATATAAGTTAATTATCACACACAACTGCATTATTTGTGTTTGCGTGCAAGAGAATGTTGTGCGAATTGTCTTCAAGTTGCAAGGACCGGGGACCCTCGGATCCGGCCAATTTTCCAATCAAAATTATGCCCGACTGATAAATGACAAAGAATTATGTAGCACGAACACTTTTATCATGATGCGAAAGAAATTCGAAGAAATTAACGTGTGTTCGGTTCCTAGCTTGAATGATTGATGCCATCAGCTACGCTGAAAAAGAATCAAAGCCCTTTTCAGGTGGAGCCTTTTTCCTGCATTATTTGCATCACAAACTCTGGCTATCTTCCTCGTAGACTTTTGTGGCAAGTTTTGGGAGTAAGATCTCATTCAAAGTTTCAAATAGATTTTGAAGACTCTAGTGATTCTTGTTACAACACGAGGTTTGTGATGCTGCAAGTAGACAGGTACACTTGTTAATATTTTGATTGCCTCATGTTCATTGGAGAAGAATTCATATTTAGGTAAAGATGTTACAAGCCTTAGAGATCAATAACGGACAGATTTGTAAAATTTACGCACAGGCTAGTCGACTAATAATCAAGGATAGTCGACTAATGACAGCTCAAGAGTCGACTAATATAGCGTAACAGAGTAAGATACTATCAGTAGTCGGCTGCATAGTCGACTAATAATCAGGACTAGTCAACTACTATTATGGATTAGCCGACTAATGGCGATTTTAGCAGTTTCTCTTTGGAATTCTGTTTTCAGTTCAAGTTGGATTCGATTTTTCTTCTTTCTCTGAGACATCGCTGTTTGTATTGATGGAATTTGTGTTGGACTAGCATGGTCCTAGCAATCTATATAAACCCCTTTGAGTTGGCCTTTGAAGGCAAGTCAAGTTTATGAGAGACTTCCACCATTAAGAGTAGTGAGAAAGATATTCTTGTAACTCTTATATTTTCTTCTCCGTTTTCAATATAATTTCTCCCATCCTCACCGTAGACGTAGGCATACTTGCCGAACCACGTTAAATCTGATATTCTTGTGTTATGTGGTGATTAGTCTTTATTGATTAGTAATCGTAGATCGATTCTATGCTTCCGTTGTCGAGTTCCTCGGTATTTTCTCTTGTTGTGTTAGCATTTCACAACAAGTGGTATTTCAGGGCAAGTGTCTCTGAGGTTTATAACAATAATAACACACTTGAGGCTAATGATTTACTAATGATAAATTTAAAATACTGATATACCAATTTCATTTTGGGCACGTCTCTGAGGTTATAACAATACTAACTCACTTGAGGCTAATGATTTACTAATGATAAATTTAAAATACCGATATACCAATTTCATTTTGGGCATTTAGGATTCATAGTAGTGGGAGGAAAATGGAAATTGAGAAGTGAGAGTGAGAAATGTGAAAGTGTAGTGGGAAACTAAAATTTGTAGAAATAAGTTTTTCGATGTTTGATTGTAATATGAAAGTGTAAGCAAAAAAGTATATTGTGTTTTCTGGTATTTGATTAGTAATGTGAAAGTGGAAGTAGAAGTAAAAAAATTGACCACAAAGTTGATCATAAAATAATATTAAAATTAAATATTATTTCTGAAGTGACATTTTTGAACAATAATTGGACTGGGAATTTACACGACATCAAAATTTAATGCATTAACGTACAACTTATTACAACTGAGATTTACATGATTACAAAATTAGATGTAGCACCCTGAAAGTGGGAAAATGGTAGTATAAAAGAGGTGTAAAAGAGAAAAAGAAAAAGAAAAGGGATTTTCTCATTTCTCATTTCTGATTCAAAACAAGTAAAGAAAGTTGGAAAGGAGTTTTCTCACTTCCCATTTTTCACCAGCTTCTATGAATCCAAACACGTTAATGAATAAATGGTGGAAGATATAAATCACTTGTTAAGCTATTACCATTACTAATTAGCATAATTTATGTTGTATGTTAATTCTCTTTTATAAGTTGAATATATAATCCAAGGGTGTTGGAAATACTTATCGACTACTAAGGGCTTGTTTGTTTCGTCGTAAAAGGTCGTAAGATGCAAGTGATTTACGCCTTTTACGACTACGGTGTTCATTTCGTTTTAAGTCGTAAAATGCACTTGCATCTCACTTACGATCCATTTGTAATACAAACAGTTAATTTTGTGGTCATACAAATCTCACTTACAACCTACTTGCAGCACAAACAGTTAATTTTGTGATCATGCAAATCTGTATTGCAGACAGTTAATTATAATTAGATTAATATTTTTATTATTAGATTTATTTTTTATATGAGAAATTTTTTTAATTATTACATTAAATTTAATTATTAGATTAAAGTTTTTTATTAAATATTCTAATAATTTTATGATTACAATCTTTTTTATTACTAGATTAGTAATATTTAATATAAATTAATTTTTTTGTCGTGTATGACACTCGAAAAAAATTATACTTAATAATCTATGATCCTATCTAGTTAAGATCGAAATCTCCGCCAAACTATATTTTCCAAAGGTGGTAGTCCTCCAAATTATATAAATTTGTAGGTACACTTCATCAGACCTGTCTCTTTTCAATATGAGCCTGTTTGGTAAGGAAAACAGGCTCAAGAAAACTGCATGAGTTAGTTTTCTCTTGAAAAATCTCCTGACAGCAACTTGTAAAGAAAAAACAAAATTGAAGCCTGGCTCAATTTTTCATGTGAACCATGTTTGGAGCCCAAGAAAATAGGAGATAAAAAGCAAAATTAGAACCCACATATTATGATAAAAACCACCTCCTAACTTAGTTCAACCATCAACAAATCAATCTATATAGGCCCAGTCAAAAATTTAACATTTTCCAGCCAAAATAGGAGAAACTAACAAGGTCAAAATCCCATGGGGCCCACAAAATTCAACCCATTTTTTCCAAGTCCACCAAACAAGCCCTAAGTCAAACTTTATACCCTTCACAAGTACACCACCATGTCCTTTTTCTTAAGCCTCATAAAAGTGTCGGCCAATGTGTCAAGCCCACAAGATCCTCTCCATCCCACATCATGAAGATTGCTACATCCAACCCAATCCTTCGTCCTCGCTCTAGATTTCAAGCTTCATCACTTCTTTAATGAGCAAATGAACCAAGCTAATATTGAGCTATGTACCCTACATAATAAATATTTTGAGTATTATATGTATATTTCTGTATGCATTTCTGATTTTGGTACTGTTTTCAGCAAGAGTTATGGCTCATGTGGACCAATATGTGGTGATCTGAAGAGGGAAGGCTGTCATATCTTATCCTTAAGAAATGATGATCTTTTAATGTTTTGTGAATAGGTTTTGGGGAGATGGTTTGATTTGGAGCTTAGCCGATTTCTTTTTCCTTATGGATTTTGGATCCTTGTATCCATTCATGAATCTTGAGGTTGATCTTGGTTTCATTAAGATTGGATAATTATAATCTTAATTTATATATTTATTACTATAAAATGAACATTGGAATATTTCACTTTTTGTTTACATCCAAATTTTAGGCAATTTAAGTTAACTTTGGTCACTTGAACACGTAACGTTCTTCTTTCAAACTTTAATTATGAAAAAAAGTTGTTCCTAGACGAGAGGCACATATTAAGAGTTGATAAGGAATGTGGCTTGTAAAAAGAGAGATACATTTAACAAATTTCTTCAATAAATATAGGGGAGAGTCTGGTAAAATATACTAAAATTATTTTTTCATATACTCACTTTTGCTTCAAATGTAAAGTTAATCGATGATTAACTATGACGTTATTAGTTTATGCTGAAGGAGCTAGCCTCCTTACTTGCTACTCAAGTGATCAGAAACAAACCGAACAGCTCTAACTTTTATCTGCCTTGTTCATTGTGCATGGTATCCATTTTAATACATTGAAGAAGAACTTTCATGTATTTCAATATACTTTTTTGGAGACAACCAAAAGTGGAGTACTATACAAAGCTGCAGTAATAGAATTATAGAGTATCACATAAACCCCATACTTCAAAACAAAAAAAAAAAAACATGGTTGAAAGAGACAGACCCTCAATACAAATTGCCTCAAAAAACAAAATATGTACATAGAACTAAAAACAACCATCATTCCATAACAATAAACTCAACCACACCATGAGTCAGAGGAAAGCACCAGATAGGGCTTCATCATCAGGCATACTAACTACCAACCTCATCATGTTTAGGAATTTGTTTAAAGAGTAAAGTCAAAGATATACATTGAAATAGACTGATCAATTCATTTTAGCTAGACCACGATTCTGATTTTGAATAAATGCGAGACACATATTCCAACAGACTCTCATTTGGCTCACACCTAATCAAGCACGAGTAATCCTTTCATATTACACAAGGTAGACCAATAAGACATAATATTTGTTAGCATGTACCAAGTAACTCTATTTCAACTCTTTCTGTGAAGATAAATGATTCCAACAAAATGAAGAGCTTTTTACCAAGTGATTTGGTTGCAAGGAAGTGGGCGGAAGTAAGGAAATGGGGAAGTATAATTGCTCACTTCCCTATCTATCCAAACAACGGAAAAGGAAAATAAGAAAACCCCTTTTCCTTTTTTCTTCTCTCTTTTATACAATCATTTCCTCACTTCCAGAGTGCTACAGTTAATTTTGTGGTCATGTAAATCTCATTTATAATAAGTTGTAGTATAAAACAGTTAATTTTTTGGTCATGTAAATCTGACTTGCATTCTAATTACAATTCATTTTTTATTTTTCTTAATTAATTTTTATTTTAATATTATTTTGCGGTCAACTTTATAGTCAACTTTTTCACTTCCACTTTCCATTACCATCCAAACACCGAAAAAGGCATAACATTTTTCAAACCACACTTCCCAACAACATCCAAACACCGGAAAACTTACTAACCAATTCCCAAGTTCCAAAGGGAATTAATACCACTTCCTCACTTCCTTACTTCCTCACTTCCACCCTTAACCAAACAGGCCCCACATCGAAAGCAGAAGGGAAAGTGGAAGTTCAGAGCTTGGAGAAGATTTAACGTTTGAGGAGGAGGTAGAGCTACAAGATCTCTGCATATCCCTTAATCCCCAAAGTCACCATCAGAGTTCTGAAAAAAGATTCTTGACATGATCAAATCTCCTTGAAAGCAATTTGAGTTATTAATTCCTAATTTGTCTGGAAAAAAACCCAGTTGGTCCTCTGAAACTGAAACCATATCTCATTCTAAATAAATGCAATCTTTAGAAAATGGGGAGAAGTAGGGAATGTGGCATTGGATTTCAACAAAATTCATGGAGAATGTGGTCTTTGAATCTTTCATTTTTTTTGTTTTTTTTTTTTTGTTTTTTTTCCCCCCTTAACTTAAAATGGCAGGCAACAACCATGATTTTAGCTACCCATGCTCTGATCCTCTTTTTTGAGCACAATAATGTCCCAAAACTCCTTTTGACAATATCATTTACTTCCCATGAATCATGGGTCAAATGAATACTTTGCAGCTCACCAATGCTTAACTAGAGAGAGTTTTCATTTTCCTACTTCACTTAAGACCCAAGCCTTGCGATTCTCACCATCTCCTAGCAAAATATGTGCAACTTCAACACCAATGCAAGTCTCCATCTTGCTAGCAACCAAAGAACTTGGCCAATTAAGATGCAAGTTGAATAAATTGGCCAACTTAGATTTTGTACAAATTTTCATAGAAACTACTCAAACCTTGGAGGTCACAATCTGATGACTCTGATCTCTCTTAGAAACCGAAAAATCTAAATATAAATGCATATTTACAAGGATACATAACAAGAAAATTTTACTCCCTACTAATAACAGGAAATATTACACTTAATAAAAAAAAATATCCTAAACTTTCAAACCCTCTGTTCTACTAATAACCCTTCCAAATGTTGATCTACATGAAAGGCAGCAGTTTTGCCCATGTTTAAACATAACAAATATTCGACAAAACTTTTGACTTCAGTGAAATCTTGATTTATAAAAAAAAATATATATATATATGTTTCCTGTTAGAGGAGAAAAACATATATTTAAAAAATGATCGAATAAATCATTATCAATTATTTAATTCAATTCAGCTGTTGATCGCATGTCCTCGTTTAATCCATTCTTCAATAATTTTTCTCAATACAATCATGGAGACCCCTCCCTCTAGCTTTGATTTCAAAGATTTTCGCTTGTCTCCTTTCCAAGCCATGGAGGCTGGATACAGAGTTACTTTGCATTGAGCTATCTCTATCTACTTTTAAGATCTACCAATTTCTCTCTTGAATCATCAATCACCAAATGATGAACAAGCTATCATCCATGAATTTTATCACAAGTAGAGTATTTTGAGGAAGACAAGCCACCCCAAAAAATATATATATTTGAGTTCATGTCAACCATCACAAATTGCAAGCAAAGGCATCCAACAAAAATTGGTTTCTAAGTACGTTTGCAACTCAATGAGCCATATTAGCTCCCCCAGCCATGCTTTTAGCTAAGTACAACATTTTGTTATATAGACACAAAAGTAGTTGCCATGTCCAATCAATCTAGCCAAGTATACGTGTCTAATGCAACTACATTGTCATCATCCAAACGACTCATTGAATTCAAACCTCTCAAAGTGTTAAGCCTTTGTCAAGTTACTATTTGGTGATAGGCATAATATCCACAAATATAAATAGTAGGGTCCTGTACATCCGAAAATGCACTTTGTTTGTTTGCCCACAAAAAAAAAAAAAAAACACACACACACACACACAAGTTTATGCCAACGTGAGGAAGTAAGTTTATATTATATCTTGATATCTCGGAATCCGGGCTGTTTAGATTCAAGGAATTGGGTGGAAGTGAGGAAGTGAAAAGTGTCTTTTCTTATTTTCGTTGTTCATCCAAACACCGAAAAAAGAAAACAGAAAAAGTTCTTTTCCTTTTCTCTTTTTTCTTTTACACAATCATTTCCTCACTTTCAGAGTGTTACATTTAATTTTGTGGTCATGTAAATCTCATTTGTAATAAGTTGTAGCACAAAAGAGTTAATATTTGCTCATGTAAATCTCACTTACATTCTAATTACAATCCATTTTTTATTTTTCTTAATTAATTTTTATTTTAATATTATTTTGTGGTCAACTTTTTCACTTCCACTTATCATCCTAACACCAAAAAAGACATAACATTTTTCAAACCGCACTTCCCAGCAACATCTAAACATCAGAAATCTTACTAACTAATTCCCAAGTTTCAAAGGAAATTATTATCACTTTCTCATTTCTTCACTTCCTCACTTCCACTCTTAACCAAACAGGCCCTAAAGAAATATTGTGAGCAAGCAAGGATAGATTCACACATGGAAAGAGGAAAGTTGGTAAAACTGACTCTTTTTGATCAGTCAAACAAGGGACTGCTTAAAGACTGCAAATGTAGGCACCACGTTTGAGTGTTGATAGCCATTTAAGTACTGCTTCACTTTGACTAAGAAACACATCTCATGATAAGCACCAGTTCAAGAAACACCCATCTGTCCCCCGCTACCACATGTGTGGCCTCCATAGGCTACAGAACACTGCTGCTCACTTGGAGGTCACTGATTCTAAGCACGTTAAGCGCACACTGTGAACATATTTAGATTAATATAGATCCGGTCACCGTAATCCTAATTATATAGTGAATTCCGGTGTGCATTAGTTAACCACCACCACCACCACCACCCCCCCCCCCCCCCCCCCCCCCCCCCCCCCCCCCACACACACACACACACACATGAATCCTCTCTCCTCCTAAACAATTTTTCCTCATTTTCTTCTTCCTCCACATGATCAAATATTCCTGAAACAAGCCAAAAGAAGAAAAAGAAGAAATGATGGGAAAAAGTTCCGAATCATTCACCATAGAATTTCTCCTTTCATTACCTTTGTCTCTAGCATAACTGATTTAACTTACCTTCTCTTTTTTCATTTTTTTATTGTGTGTGTGTGGGACCCACACACTCCTATTTATATTAGCACAACCCCTACACCAATCTCCCACCACAAACACATACTCAAACAACCCCCAACCAAAAAAAAACACACACACACACACTGCATTCACTTCCTCCTCTGGCTTCCAACTGCATGGCTCCCTCCTACCTCCTCCTCCTCCTCCTCCTCACGCTCCATTGTGCGAGCTCCCAGCCCTCCCCTGGCTACTACCCCAGCTCCAAGGTCAGAACCCTAGGCTTCTACAAGCGGTTCGGCAACCGGTGGGGCCCGCAGCACCAGTCGGTCTCCCGCGACCAACGCTCCCTCACCATCTGGCTCGACAGGAGCTCAGGTACGTAAAAATCCACTCTCCCCCCGTCCACGGCACCGAGTCTGGAAAACTCTTCAATGTCATGGAAACTGATCGCCATCTTGATCACCCATGTAACCCAGGGAGTGGATTCAAGTCGATCCGGCCGTACCGAAACGGCTACTTCGGTGCATCAATCAAGCTCCAATCTGGATACACTGCAGGAACCAATACAGCTCTCTATGTGAGTTGCAACTTTCATGTTTGCTTGTCGTACTGGCGTTTGTTTGCCATACTCTTTGCTACAAACACGGCAATTAATGAATGAACAGTACAATCCCTGTGGTAGCCAAGACTTTTCTAATAAGGGCCAAGGAGCAAAGGGCCTACCATTAAAATGACTAATACTTGCATTTTATTTTTATTTTTATTTTTTTTTTTTTTTGATGTGTTGTGAATTTGGGCGAATGAAGCTCTCCAACAATGAAGCACACCCAGGGTTCCATGATGAGGTGGACGTTGAGTTCTTGGGGACGATCCCGGGGAAGCCGTACACGCTGCAGACGAACGTGTACGTGCGAGGGAGCGGCGACGGGAGGATCATCGGGAGGGAGATGAGCTTCCATCTCTGGTTTGATCCCACCGCCGACTTCCACCACTACGCGATTCTCTGGAACCCGATGAAATTGTGTAAGTTTACCTTTCTCGAGTTAAAACTCGTATCGCTAGTGAAACCTGACTCACTGATAAAATTAAAAAAAAAAAATTTGAAACAACATGATTCGAAACCTAATTTTTAGTCGGGCATGGGGCCATGCCTGTCATTGATTGAGATGTCATGACTTTATGAGGGATATAACTACCAAATGGGGGGCCCTCTCTCTCTCTCTCTCTTTCTTGTTTGTTCATGCTTTATGCGTACACCAACTACTGAAATTGCCGGTGCTTTGCGCCGGTCAGTACGATACATAAATTTGCAGGCGATGGGGACAATGTATTTAATTAAATCATGCATCATGACATCACTACTCTTTAAATGCATGATCCTATTTTTTTGGGAGAGGGGAAGTATTAGGTCCCACTTAGATAGCAAATAGGGGAGATGTACGAATATTATTTAAAAATATTAAAAAAAAGGATAAAATTTATGATTGAGGCACGCCATATTTATATTAATTTCTTGGATGTCGGTTTCGTTGACCGGTGAATTGGGGATTGCGAAAATAGATTGACATTTGTAAATATATATATTTATATAGTCGACTATTGTCCTTTCTCACACCTTCACTTTTGGTGTTATAAATATTGTTTATGCTTTTTAGAATATAAAAATTATTTCTCTACAGTATAACTTTAGAGATTTAATGTAGTAATACAAATTTAATAATAAAATTACAATTAGAGATGCAGGAAAATATTGAATATTTTGGATGTTGTTAAACATATAGTTTTGTTTCATACTTCAACATGCTTCGTTGCAACTTTAGCTTCTAGATACATCATAAATGGCTCCAGCAAGTGGCCCTACTTAAGTCGTTGAGCCCTGCTTTCAACAACAGGCCATGAGTTCAAGCCCTCGCGCGCATAGACATGAGCTGTCTTCATGCGCCCCTTAACTAGCAAAAAATAAAAAATAAAAACACCCTAAATGTAATCTCAAATCCACCCTAGGTCGTATTAGAGGTTTTTTTTTTTAGATAAATTGTGAATAGATTCTCCGCCTTTTATTATTGGGCGTGTTTGGTTGCAAGGAAGTGGGCGGAAGTAAGGAAATGAGGAAGTATAATTGCTCACTTCCCTATCTATCCAAACACCGGAAAAGGAAAATAAGAAAACCTCTTTTCCTTTTTTCTTTTCTCTTTTACACAACTATTTCCTCACTTTCAGAGTGCTACAGTTAATTTTGTGATCATGTAAATCTAATTTGTAATAAGTTGTAGTATAAAACAATTACTTTTTTGGTCATGTAAATCTCACTTGCATTCTAATTACAGTCCATTTTTTATTTTTCTTAATTAATTTTTATTTAATATTATTTTGCGGTCAACTTTGTGGTCAACTTTTTCACTTCCACTTTCCATTACCATCCAAACACCGAAAAAGACATAACATTTTCCAAACCACACTTCCCAACAACATCCAAATACCGAAAAACTTACTAACCAATTCCTAAATTCTAAAGGGAACTATTACCACTTCCTCACTTCCACTCTTAACCAAACAGGTCCAATAAGAAATTCATAGAGACTGACGGCATGCTCTTCAGAGAAAGTAATCAATATGGGGTCCACATTGCGAATATGGGACCCGTAGCCTCTGAACTTGGGACATGTGGCATGTACCAAGTTAGCACGAATTATTGATAGCAATGTAAATGAGAGCATAAATTATAGGCAAGTGACCACAAAATTATCATGCTGGCATCTCCACGGTACGAACAGCTTTCATGGTGAAAAAAATTAGTTTTGACAGAAAGACAGGAAAATTTTGAGACCAGATCAAATCCCATCACAAGACTAGAGCCAGATGATTTCCATTTTGTAATCCGATCAAAATGTCAAATCATGTTGAATTATCCGCCTGGTCCCTTTTAATATATATCAACAATATCGTATCGAAATGATCCTTATTTGAATTTCTCGCGCAGGTTTTTCGTCGATGACATCCCAATCCGCAGGTACCCGAGAAAGAGCGACTCGACGTTCCCCCTCCGTCCAATGTGGGTGTATGGATCCATTTGGGACGCGTCGTCCTGGGCCACCGAGAACGGCAGGTACAAGGCTGACTACCGCTACCAGCCGTTCATCGCCAGGTTCACCAATTTCAAGGTCGGCGGCTGCTCGGCCTATGCACCACCGAGCTGCCGGCCTCTCCCGGCCTCGCCCTCAGGCTGGGGCCTCAGCCCTCAGCAGTACACGGCGATGCAGTGGGCCCAAAACAACCACAAGGTCTATGACTACTGCAGTGACTCCAGCAGAGACCACTCCCTTACCCCAGAGTGCTAGTGTGGATACACACATTTTTTTTTTTCCCCTTGGAAAAAAAAAGCCAAAAAAAAAAAAAAAAAGGAAAGTGAGCCGCCCTACTACTTGAATGTGCTTTGAGTAGTTGAGGCGTTTGTGATTTTACTACTGATTGAAAAGAAATAATAGTAGGCTGTGTTGTACTGTGAAAGGGAGAGGAACATTGGATACTTGTACTGTCTTGCGTTTGAGATTTGGATTGTTATGGGAAGATGGATCCAGTAGAGACAGTGAGGGGACGGGAGCGGAAAGATGAGGGGTGTGAGCGTCGGTGTGAAGCAAGGAGATGAATGAGAGAAGACACATCCAATTTGTCATGTCTGTCGACATTAAAATTTAATAAAGTTTTTTCTTTGCACGCACGTGATACAAGCTTTAGGATGCTCCTTTGTTTGGGGTCTCATTTATGTACTTTGTTTCTCAGGGTTCTTTCTCATGGTAACTGACTCCATGTGTAACGAAAGCTAATGAGTATGACAGTCAAGAGAAGCAGCAAGGTCGGAGTTAACAGCAATGGTTGTTAACTTATGTGAAGATAAGACTCTTCATAGAGCTAAATGAAAGATCATGATACTCATTGTTATCATTAAGATTCTTCATTCAAAGTTAAAATCTTCTAAATCTAAAAGTAGCAGCTAAAGCGTCCCAAAGCGGACGTGGTAAAAGCGGGAGCTCAAGTGGGGCTTTAGTAGGCTTTTTACAACAATGAGTTGCACAGTATAGAGGGATGAGATACAAACTCATAACAATTTGAATACACATCCATTCCAGGATCTGAAGGATGGGTAACAGAGATTTGGCAGGCACAGGCTCAGAGATGATCAGTGCCAAGCCAATGGCATGTCAAGTCGCTTGGGTTCCTAGACTAAAAATCTGGTGCCTTGGGAAGCTCTGATACCACTTGTTGTGCGCCAACAACAACCATAAGAGGAAACCCTAGATCTCAGATGCATAGAGAACAGTACCACCAACAGCACAAACACCCAATCTCAGAGAAAAGTACAAAACACAAATTTAACGAGGTTCGACCTTGTTGCCTACATCCTCAGGGCAAGAAAGAGCGGGGGTTTTATTGATTTCGGTAAATCAATACACTTTTTACAGCAATGGGGATCAAGAGAGTTCTGCCTCTATGCTATACTCTCCTCCACAATCGCACACAAACCCCTTGGATTGCTCCTAAACCCTAAAAATCCAAACAACCCTTAAATAGGGTTCATAACAGTCCTTTCCGAAACAGCCCAAACCCGACTGTCGGTCAACCGGGCGGTCGACCGTGCCTAACCGAGAGTTAGGCACTTTCAGTCGGTCGACCGGGCGGTCGACCGCTATCCTTCTGCAGTCGACCGGCCCGGTTGACCGCTACTGCCTTATGCATGTGGTGCACGTCAGTCGACCGGACCGGTCGACCGATCTGCTGCTTCTGCCGACGGTCGACCAGGCCGGTCAACCGTTCTCCTGCTCTGAAGCACTGTTGTGCTGCTATTTCTGCTGCTGAATCTGGATTTCTTCATTCGTCGACTTCCTCGACTTCCTCCCCCTACAATACAAACCCATAACAATTTGAATACACATCCATTCCAAGATCTGAAGGATGGGTAACAGATAGGGGTGCCACCGGATACGGATTATCCGCGGATATCCGCATTCGAATCCGACTCCAATCCGGATACGGATATCATTTTTTCACATCCGTCAATATTCGTATCCATATCCGTATCCGAAAGGTAGGTGCGGATACGGATATGGTAAAAGTAATATCTTATTCGTATCCGATCCGATATCCGAATATTGCGTGCTTCATAATGATATCGGTATGGAGAAGACTATTCTTCAATGGAATAAGGTATTAAATTTTGATATTTTGAGTTGGTGAAAAAGTAATAGTGAAAAGTATTCGATTCTTACAAGAGCACCACATGATATTTTGAGTATTTCGACATCAACCATGTCATCCGAATCGGCATTTAGTAACGGAGGATGTGTAATCTATTGTTATAGAAGTCAGATGACAATGAATACGATGAATGTATTGATATGTACACAATAATATCATAGTATGTATTACATTTAATATTGTAGTAGATGAGATAAAAAGTAATATAAGCATTTCTGTTTAATTTATCTTTAACCATATCCCATTTTTAACATATCCGATTAGTATCCGCATCCGATCCTCTAATATCCGATTTATATCTGATATCCGATTTTGGCGGATACGGATATCATTTTTTCACATCCGCCAATATCCGTATCCGTATCCGTATCCGAAGGTTGGGTGCGGATATGGATATGGTAGAGATAATATCCGATCCGTATCCGATCCTATGGCACCCCTAGTAACAGAGATTTGGCAGGCACAAGCTCAGAGATGATCAGTGCCAAGCCAATGGCATGTCAAGTCGCTTGGGTTCCCAGACTAGAAATCTGGTGCCCTAAGAAATTATTGACATTATCGAATGTTCTTGTGCATCGTTCTAAATTTAGATCTCTATTCAATAAGAACCTGCAGACATTTCGATAACTCTAAAACAGTTGAACATATTCGGTCCTATTCAGTTTCTGAGCTAAAATTTGCACTTCCCTTCCGGTCCTATTCAGCCTCATCCCATACCATATACGCATGTGTAGCGCAAGAGGACTTGTAATCAACAAGGATTTTGTGATTCTGTGATGTTGGGCAGAATTCCTGGAGACAAAGAAGAAGATAAAATACACAAGCGAAATTGAAAAGGACGAGGGTGAGTCACTATCTAAAGATTGTGTGGAAACAGTGGCTGCGGGTTCATGCAGAAATTACAAGCAACTAACCAAGGCTGATATAAGATGCAGATGGCCCAACCGAAGACTTTTGTAATCTGTCTACTGTGAATCCAGCCAATTGGATTTTTCCAACTACGCTCATTGGGCTACCTAGTGTTTGCATACAACACTTAAAAGCAACACGAACAGTTATGGACAAGAGCATTGGACCTTCCAAAGAAAGAGTGTAGAAGATGCCCCGAAGGCAATAAAAGATCAGCGGAAGTCAGGACAGTGACTGATATATGGCACAACGGATGGACGTTATCTCCATGACGTAATATAGGTTCTAAGAGGTGGGACTGTGGAAAGTGCAAAAATGCCGCGAGGCAAACACCTTAGCATGAGGCTAGGCAAGTCCATTCTAAAAGTACACAAAAATCTGTTGAGATTTGGGTCGAACAAATAGTCCCACATCGGCTAGACGTGAGGATGGTCTTAGGTAAATAAGGATTTGGACAACTTCATCTAGAAGGATAGTCTTTTGGGATGGTGCCACAAGTCCTTCAAAATCATGAACTTGCCAGAATGATAAGAATCTAGAGGTAATACACTATAGTTATATTAACTATTTAAATATTGAATGGAAAATCAAAATTCAGTTTGTAATTTCTTTGCAATCTTCATTAATTTCATATTGAACTGCTCACCAAGAGTCCAACCATTTAGATACAAACAGTCTACACTCGACTTCCGTGAACATGAACACCAAAAAATAATAATAATAACACTGAGCAATGAAAGATGATTTTGTACAAAAAAGAACAAATTGCACTAAATCATAACTAGCATTGCGCTGTGCTAGATTAGTTCAAAAGGAAAAAAACATGGCACTATAAAAATCTGCTTTAAACAAAATTGTATTATATAACAAATTTCATAGTTCATACCTTCATACAGCAGACGAAATCTGACCGGTACTGACAGCCCCTTGCGCAGCCTTCTGGAATCAAAATGGTAAAAAACAAAGACTACAAAACTGGATCCAGCAGCACCTCCATACTTCAAAAACATGTATGAGTTTCCCCTGCGACCACAGAAGATTATATACTTTAATGGATGAACACTCCAAATCCAATGATCATTGAAAATGTGGCTTGAGATGTTTGTACATTTGTCTATCAACAAGTCCCAAGAAAAATGGCCATGAGATGCTTCATTCCAACACACAACCAAGAGAATCAGATACAAGTGAAAACTAGGCACATGTCCTCACTCATACAGCCAAGAAAACCAGAAACAGGAGCTCGTGCATACTTCAAGTCAAGGATGGGCTTTGGGTGTGGCCTGAGATAACTATGTACTTTGGACTGTGGCAAGTTCCACAAACATACTCTGCGAGACAATTCATCCCCACAGGCAAAAGCGGGGTTTTGCCTTCAGTGGATATAATTGCAGACTTGGACATTCTAACCTCACTAACATTACCAGAACAAATTGGGTAACTCTCATATGACCCACTGTTGGCCCTCTTTAAGAGAACATGAGAACCTAATCTCCCTGATCCAGAGAGTCCTGGTGAAGATGATATTGAAGCTTGTGAAAACATGATATCATTAGAGAGCTCAACTCTTGGGCGAAAAGAAGCTAATAAGTCATCTCTTGAAATGCTGCAAGCGCGTGATATGCATATACCATGACTGTCCACTTCTGGTATTAAGAATGGCCCGAAGTGAATACCAGAGAAGGTGCATTGTCAAGTGAAATAGTCGCAATGAAAGAAATGGAAAAAAAAATGCTAAGGATTTCAACAATTTAGTTTTCTGGTATGAAGGAATATGAAGCAAAAAAGAAAGGGGCAAAAACAAGTTCTAGTGGACAAAAGCTCTCTTTTTGACGGTGCAAGAGAAAAATTTGCCAAAAAATGGCGGGCTAAGAAACAATAGTTACACCTTAAGGTATTCAAGGCCATTTAAGATCAAACAAGCTAAGCTAAGTGCAGAAAAGATTTCTCAGACTGGATTCAGACATTTACCACTTAAAACAGGGTCAAAACATCAAAAGCTTTTTGCATCAGGAAACTATATTAAGTATCATCAAAAACCATACTGGGCATTGTTCCAGAACAAGTCTTCACTCGTATGCGCATTCTCTCTCCCCCTCCCTCCGTCTCAGCCCCCAAACACTCCAGCCTTCTCCCTCAATTTATAAATTTATATTATATGATTCCAAAAGTTGTCCTAAAATGAGCATGTTAGTTCGCTAATGCAATTCTTCACCAAAAAACCCATAGGCTTTTGCTTTAAAAGTATTAAAAAAATAAATTGGATTTTTAGTTTGCACTTCTGTAAACCTTTGTGTGAACTTAAGATTTTATGAGATTTATTTGGTAATTAAAAATCCAAGCTTTAAATCCTGTATTCAGCCTGCTAGGCTCTGGCGGTCGACTGACCGGTCGACCGGACCAGGAGCCGATTGACTGTAACGGTCGACCGAATGTGCACGAGACGTGCACAAAGGCCATTTGGTTTGGCCGATCGACCGTGCGGTCGACCGACTGAAGTCTCCTTACTCTCGGGTAAGGACGGTCGACCAGATGTTGGCAACGGTCAAATTTCGACTGTTGGCCGGTCGACCGGATGGTCAATTCTGACCATAATTAACTGCTAACGGCTAGTTTTTCAAAGAGCCTATAAATTGGGCTTTCTCTTCACTGTTTTGACCAAGAATTTTGAGAGCTTATTTTTTAATCTTATTAGTGTTTTTGCAGCAATTAAAAAGAAGTTTTGGGCTTTAAAATTTACCTTTGATTTGGTGTTTTTCTAGGGTTTGGAAAATCAAAGAAAAGTGATTTTGGGAAAAGTATTTTTGGTTCAACTTCTTCATCCTTATTTTTACTTTTTCTCAAGGATTTTCTTTGAGTATTTATTTTCCATTCCTTTAATTTTTCTCACACTTGAGCTTATTATTCTATCCTATCTATTAGGATCTTTGTTTTGTGAGAAAGAGATTGGTTTGTGGTCTTTTGATCACTAAGTTATAAACCCTCCTACTTTGTGTTATCCCTCTTATGTAGAGGTTGATTTTAGAGTGGTGGCTTTGCGCCCTATCCCTCTAGTGAGAGGTTGATTTGTTGTTTGGCTTTATGCCTATCCCTCATTTGTGAGGTTAATTTGTGGTGGCTTTGTGCCTAGCCTCTAAGTGTAGAGGTTGTGTTTATAATTGAGAGAGGAGTTGTGTACTCCTGATTGTATTGCCCCAAATCCTCAGTGGAGGTTCCCTGTGTGGGAATCCTGTGTGGACAAGTTAGTGAAAATCTTTCTGTGTGAAGGCGGGGACGTAGAGCTGGGTGCTCGAACCTCGAAACAAATCTCGGTGTTTGCGTTTGATCCATTGACGCTAACTCTCTCTTTTACTATTGTGCATTGCCTCATTTCATATTGCTCATTCATATATTATATGCTTGGCTTGTTTGTGTGTGCCTCACTTGTGTCTAACCACGAGAGCTTCATATAGCACATCAACTCTTATTCAGAGGAATCAAGAGGAGTTAGTCCAGAGCCCTTCACCGGAAATTCGGCTACACTCGTTGGTTACATTAAGTGTGTTACAATTTAGTTTTTAATTTTCGCATTTTGTTCATTAGATTAGCCGTACACCTATTCACTCCCCCGCTAGGTGTACTTATAAGAGTCACACAACTCACTATTTAATGGGCAACAGTCAATAAATTCTACCTTGCGACAGATTGGAAAGGCTAGCTATTTTAATTAAGTAGCAGGAATAACTGAATAGAATATTTAAAGTTACTTGGGGAGGCAACCGTAATTCAAACCTGAACGAGACTGTTGTAGACGCGTAGTACTGATCGTCACAAATCCACTGCCTCGAAAACGGCTCGATTTGGATTTGAAACGAGCTCTGAACGGCCTTCGGAAGTTTTGTTGTGTTTCTGCACTGAGTCAGAACACACTGGGCTGAATCAACTGAGTCAACTCGGGGTGACTTGATCGCTGACGTCAGCACTGACGTTGCTTAAGTGAATCGGGTCGGGTTTGGGTTCGAACCGCCCAACCCGGATCCGCGACCCGTCCTGAGCCTTCTTAAAACCCGATCGGGTTTGGATCTTCACCCGATCTCCCTTTTTCTTCTCTTTTCATGCCGGCTAGGGCAAGGATGGAACGAAGAAGGCGGCGGCGACTTGATGTCAGTGGTCTGGGGCTATCGTCGACAAGGCTCCCACGATGACAAGGACAACGGTCAGCTCGCCAATTCTGGAGGAGGAGTTGGCGGCGAGTCGTGGATGGACGTCGGCGAGGGCGGGGAAGAAGAGGGGGGCGGCGTTGGCGATCTTCGGCAACGACGGCTTCGTCGAGCGGAGGCAAGACGAAGACGAGGACGACGGCGTTGGAGATCGTCGGCGATGATGACGTCGTTGGGCAGAGATGAGGACGAAGACGAGAACGACGATGTTGGAGATATTTGGCGACGACCACTTCGGTGTGGGAGGAAGGCGACCACTTCGCCGGTGGGATCTGTAGCGATTGACGGTGGAGGGGACGGCGACCACTGTTATGACTGGGATAGTGGTGTCGCCGTAGATCGGATCTCTTCGGCGGAGCGTTGGTGGTGGAGCTCTGTGGAGGTAATCGGACGAGGCAGTGCAGGTGGGGAAGATGAACAGGAAGATTTTTTTTTTTTTGATTTCTGGAAGGGGAAGGAGCGCGAGGAAGATGTACAGGGATTTTATTTTCTTTTTTTTTTTTAATTTCAGAGGAGAAAATGTAAAATAAAGGATTGGATTTTGTTGGGAATTCTGAAGGATTTTTTTTTGGTGGATGGATCAAGGATCTAGATCTAGGGTTTGTTGCTGGAGAAGATTTGGAGGAAAAAAATATTTGAATGGAATTGAATATCAAGCTCTGATACCAAATTGATGTAAGACCAACCGAATCGCAATCACCTTCAAATCGTAACCAAAATTTGAATTTGAGAATAGGATAAGATTTTGGGTTTCCACCCCTTACGCGGGCTTCTCACCCCAAAATACAAAAGCAGATAAACTAAAGAATTAAGCTAAATAATTTGAGAAAATTTTAATCATTTAATGAATTCCAATACAATAGCCTAGGAGGCCATATATAGGCTTTACAAAAGAGGACTACTGGGAAATAACCAATGTGGCACTAAACGCCCACAAAAGAACACAAATAAAGCTAAAACGTCTACTACAAATAAAGCTGAAACAAATCCAATCTAAAACCAAAGAACTGCAGTGCATCGCTTCTTGAAGTATACTCGATCGAATCTGCCCCTGAGCGGCATGATATCCTCATCACCTTCCCTCAAAATTCGACGGCAACAAAAGCACCCACTACTTCGAAAATCAAAATATCCTTCGCCACCTCCGTCGTCTTCACCACGATGCCTTCGCCACCTTCGCCGTCTCCTCCTTCACCGCGTCCGCCTTCGCCACGCAGATCTGAGGAGATCTCCACGTCGTGCTCCCCCTACCTTATCTGTCCAAGTCCCCACCTCATCAAACGCTGCCGGCGACCTTCACCAACGACAACAACTCCCGCCGTGCCTTCGTCCAGTGCTCCGTCATCCGACAAGATCCACTCGGTGGGGAGTAGGTCGGACTTCTTTCGACCCTACCGGACACGCCCAAGCCTTGCCAGGACTTTTCCGTGGACGTTAAACACTCGGTGACACCGACACTTCGATCGAAGCCTCCGGAGTCTTCCGCCGCCATCCGGGTCCGCCGCCATCGTCGTCAATCATTCAGCCCTAGCAGATCGAAGGGAAGAAAAGTGATCGGGCTAGTCAGCGCTTCCAGATTCAGTGTCATCTTCATTAGTGTTCGTCGGCGTTCCCAGAGCCGCGCCGCTTCTTCCAGAGGTCCATTGGAGCTTCCTCAGACCTTCGCTCATAAGGAGCTGATTTTGAACCTGGGCAGTCACGTCTCTCTCCAGAACAGCCTGCTCACATTCACGAGCCGACTCCGCTCGCTACTCTTCCAATTATTTTTTAAGGCTAGCAAACATCTAGAGAAGTTGACTTTCAATTGGGTGATGTGTTTCAAGCTGATTTACCCTTACCTCGAGCATGATAGCTGGAGGAGAGAGTTCTCCGTCGACTTCTTAAACGTGAACATCTGATAGGATAGGAGGATTGACGGCTCCAGTGCCTCCAACGGCCACCGATTTGCCTTTTGAGGTTGTGCAGTTGTAACTCTGGAGGTGCTTTTCTTGAAAGGAAGCATCTCTGATATCGACGAGATTTTTTGAGGAGGGTTCGAGGATGGGAGAACTTTGAGTGTTAACTCAAAATCTCAATGAAAACACTAAAATATAGGGATTAAATTCCTCGGGAGAATTTATCTACACTCGATTTGTAATGAGATTTTGAAGATAGAGAATAGAACAATGAAAACGCTAGAGAATTCACGTGAAAAATCCCGCAAGAAAAAACTACGATGCCACAAAGGTTCCACTAAAGTAAAAAGATTACAATGGAGCTTAAAGCTCTGTTACAAACTTTTTTCTTTAAGATATGATCCCTTGTGCAAAAAGAGGGGATCGAATTTTATAGTTGAGAGGAAGTGGGCCGAGTCATGACTTCCGAAATTTTCGCCTCCTAACATGCCCATGATCATAGATGCGTGTAACGTCTAAGTAATTTGTTACACATGATATGCAATGATCGAAGGCGTCTTGACCAATGAGAATTTTAATCCTGATCTGCCATTACAGACTCCACGTGCTTATTATTTGTAGCCGAACGGACTGCCAAGTGGATGGCCCGGATCCTCAAGCTGAAAGGCGATCTGGTGACCTATGAACTGCTATCATTTGGTGTCACATTTTTTACCACTACACATGTTAAATCCTCGTGTTATTATAATTATTTCTATTTTTTTGTCTTGATATTGCTAGTTGATCTATAATAGTTTTTTCTTTTGCAAGCATTGTCATATATGGTTCACAGTTGCGGTCTCGGCCGCCGACTCGGCGGGCACTGAGACGGATTAGTCTCGGTGACTCGGATCGGTATCGAGTGATACGCGCAAAACGCTACATAGAAAGCTAAAAAAATTCTTAAAAAATCACTACAAATCTTAAAAAAATGTAGACATCCACATTCATGTATCACATATCCAAGATATATCACCTAGCACGCAAAATATAAAGCGAAAGTATAAATACACACGTCGTTGGTAGAAGCATATCAAATTACATGCATAATATAGTAAATTAAACAAACTACATTCATAAATACATGCTAATGTAGTTATTTCCACATTGAATTGCCATGAGGTACAAAATTATCATCCTAATGTCGAGCCGACCGAGTTAACTCCGATTCTCGGCTTAGTCAGTCTCCTCTAAGTTGAGTCGATCGACTCGTCACTCGAACTCGTCTCAGAGCGGGCCGAGACGGATACGACTCGACCGACTCGTCTTCGACTCGGCCGAGTCTTTGAACCGTGTTGTCATATCGCTAAGGTTTCCGATGCGCCCAACAATTGGTATCAGAGCGCTAATTGTCACAACAAATCACATTTTGTTGTTCCGTGTTCGCCCATAACAGTGAATTCCCTTTGGGTCTTCTGGTGCAAACATAAAGTTCCACGTACCTTCAAACAGCTTTGGGACATCACTGCAGCGGCCATCTGCTCGGACATCTAGAAGGAGAGAACAATAGAATTTTCAGAGTGGCCTTATTTTGATATTTGCCTTCTGTATTTTGTCTCTTCCACCCCTTTCCATGTACTCTTGACTTTGTTTCATTCATTTTTTAACGCAAAAAAAAAAAAAGTAAAGTTCTCAGTTCTTAATTACTCGTGTCACTTAGGATCAGCTTAGATATTCAGGGACTGAAGAGGAATCAGCTTACCAATCAACTAAGATCTCTCGTCAAACATAGTATAAAAGAAATACAACAAACAACAAATAAGAGATGCCTTTGATGCCAAATACTTGGGATAAGCAAACAAAATCAGAAGCTACGAAGTACTTTAAAAATCTGAAACTCAAAATACATCATAGTACAGGTGATGACTAGAAGACCCAGGATGCCATGAGAATATGCTGTTCCAGTCCCCTCCATAGGTCTCATTTTCAGTAGTGTGCAGGCTCTTAGCACTTTAGGATTTGAATTCCACATTTAGTAATGCAATAATAATAATGTATATGCATATGCAAACATGCATTGGTGCACGTACATAGACACATTTATGTTTATGCATTAAACATAGACAGGCGTATTCACTAACTAGATCGGTGTCATTGACAAAGAAAAGAACATGCAATAGATCTATTTCCGGCACAACTAAATCAATATAATAAATGTTCAAAGACAGAAAGGAGAAGCAATCGAGGAAAAGTATAGTGGAAAGGAGGAGAGGAAAAAATGAAAAAGATAGAAGATCGCCATAATTATGAGTTAATGGAAAACATTGAAAACATCTAAAAACAACAAGAAGTGCATCTATATATACCTCCGGCTTAAGGATTTCATTGTTTTCACGTAAACAACATACTTTCTGCATAAATAAATCTCATTAGTCAGTTAAATATCATGAGATATAGACAGATCACCACATGACCAATATATTATACCTTCTCTAGATCATCATTTGGGACCACAGTTAGAGGTGCACATAAATTAATAATCTCCTTGTGCTTAAACTTCCTGTTACATTGTGGACACTGCAAAAATAGACATCAAAAATAAATAATAAACAGATGTAATCAGTAAATTAAAACCTCAATGAGCTTAACTGTAAAAGAAAATGTCAATCAACTAGATGAATGGTTACCTTCCCAGGACTCTTCCGACATCATTGAAGCCATTTCTCCAAGCAAGATTTACCATACACATGTCCACAAGGAATACAACTGCAAATGAAATTTGATAATTGGTCTACTTAGACAAGAGCTATTCTGCTCAAATATATACAACTACTAGAAAGTGGACATGATAGATATCCATGAAATGGATGAGACCGTAGTGTAAGCGTAGCAAAATCTAAAACATAACATAAAATAATTTAAATACAATATTCTATCATATATAACAAATACCATCATCATGCTCCCATAAGAATATGGCCAGCTATGAAATACAATGAGATGGTACACAAAAGATTTCCAAACAGCAATACCCAACCCTTCTAATCAAATTTTGGAAAATCTTAGCACTTCTAATAATGCATAATCAGCAGGTCTGTGTTGTGCATGTCCAGACCATCTTAAACAACTCCCTGCATTTGTCACTCAATTGATTTTGCTCTAACTCTAACGAACAAACTTATTTTTATCCCTTCTTCACAGGCACTTCATCTAAACATTTTCATTTCAGCTACACTTTATTCTTGGACATCTTTTTGCTTAGTTGCCACCATTGTGACCCATAAAGTATCGCTACTTTCTAGTCTTTATTAGTTTTACTACAAACTTTTCCTTCAACTTCATGGGACATAATACCCAAAAAGGATTTCTACACTTTAAACATCCTCCTACAGTTACTTAGAAAGATAAAGCCTTCAGATGATGCATGTTTAATCCTATGTGAAGGTTCTAATAGGATGACTTTAGAAATTAGGCATTTCCTAGTATGATAAACTCAACCTCTGTTTGTTAATTGATCTTGTCAAACTTTCATTTGATATACTCTGCCTCCATATCACAGATTCTTTTAAATTTTGTTTCTTCTACACTTTTATACCATAGCAGTAAACCCTAAACCAGCTTGATCAACTAAATATATATTATGGGCAAACAATACACATCAGAGAACCTCGTCCTAGGAAGTGCCTCGTAATTTCTCCGTAGCTGATACAACTGGGAAAATAAAGTGACACAACAAATTTGAAATTTTTTTTTTAAGAAAAGCTTTTTCAAAACACTAATACCCCTTCATAGCATGCATATTAATAGGACATGTGCTTGAGTTCATATGCACCTGGGTTCACAACCACACAGATGTTTAATCCCATAAGATGTTCCTCCATCCACATGAGTGCATATGAGCTTACAACCACCAACCCAATGGGCTTAAGCATGATTATCTCTACCCAATGTCATTGACTTGAACTGGATTTGGCACCATATGAATCCCAACACAAACCATAGCAGATTCATGGAACTGCATATGAGCATTGAATCCGACTACGCCAGTCTACTCAAAGTATAGGACTACGAATTGGGCATGCGCAACAAATCACACTGAAGTGGTCATTTAGATAGAATAGCCTTTCCTTCTCTCCTGAACTCAAACCACAAGAACGGAAGTTAAACATGAGATTCTTAATCCGAAATCAAATGACAGAGTAGAAGCTTAAGTAACAAAACTGGAAGGGGAACCTAAGAAAAGAACGAATAAGGGAGGGAAGAAAAAACACAGTTCCTTGTGAAAATCAACTTAAAATCAAAATGAGAGATTTTGTACCTCTGCTATAATATGTTTTTCTTTTGCCTTTTCTTCTTTTCTTCTTTTCTTGTCCTTTCATCCCTTATAAGTGTTTCCCATTAAGAATTTGTGCAAGTTGAGGTTCTTTTGTAACTTGAGATATCAATATCCGAGGAATTAGTTTTTCCCCGCCGGTAGCGATAGGCGTCCTTACTTGAAAAGTTAGCTTTTTTCCTCCTCTGGGACAATTAAAAAATAAAATGCAAAGAAAACATCAATGAATCCAAATCCCAAATTTAGAACTTTCAACATACCACTCCATGAGGACCATCAGAAGTCCAGGGCTCAAGGCAAATCGGGCTATTAGAGGAAGCCAACCGATCCGACCAATCCAACTGGGAACCACAGCTGCCCTTGTCCTTATTCCCCAGTCCCTCAATCTTCCCACCCTTCCCCTTTTCTACTTCTTCCTCCTCGTTTTCATCCTCTTCATCGTCGTCTTCGTCATCGTCTTCTTCATGATCTCGATCCTCGTCTTGATTCGGCAGAATCTCCAAGATTTCGACTTCCTGCAGATCGTTGGCCGCCTCCGCCTCCTCTAGCGAGGCTGCCACCGTCGCGTTGAAGTCTTCGGCCTCGGCCTCGGCCTCGGTATCGAAGTCTTCGTCGCCGTCCTCGTCTTTATCCTCTTCTTCTTCGCATTCTTCCTATTCTTCCTCTTGATCGAGAGGGCGAGAACGCCGAGAAGGATTCGACGCCATTGATTGGGCGGGAGAGCGAGGGAAACCGAAAAGTGGAGGCGGGTTTTTGAAATAAAGAAGAACAATCGAGCGAGCCAGCCAATGGCGATTGATAGAGCCACAGGAAGTCCGGTTCGGTTCATGTGTGTGAGTCACACACACATACAATAAGAGGGTCAATCCGGCGTTGACACGTGGACTGATCCTCTTATAATATGTTATGTGTGTGGGCCTCACACACATATTATAAGGGATTATAAGAGTTCCAATCCACGTGTCAACACCCAGAGTCTCAGGAAGTCGGTTGGGACTCTGGATGTATTAGCGGGTCGGGTCTCTTATCGGGTACGAGCACGCGAACCTTGTCTGCTTCCAATTACCAGCCCAGCACCTCTGGCCTAGTGGCACCGCCCCTCGAAGTGTGTGAGGAGGTTCCGCCTGTTCGACTCCTATCGGACTCAACCGGGTAATGTTGCAAAGGTAAGCCTCTGACAATAAAAATAAAAAAAAAAAAAATAAAAAAAAGGAAAATTACCAGTGGGCTGGGCTTAGGCCTCAAATGACCCGATTTGACTTCAACGTAGGTGTGGTATCCGTTCATATTTCCTGTACATTATAAATAAAAACTTAATAAGGTATATTTTTCTCTAACAAAAAATAATAATTTTGATGGGTGTATTCATATCTCTAAATCTTCCATCCACTAGCATATTGTCGTTGTCAGTAGGAAACCGATCGATCGATCAGGAGGAAAATAAAGAAAAAAAGAAAGAATGAGGGGGAGCTGAGAGAGTAAGAAGAAGAAGGTCGATATTGCTCTTTTTCTCACGGATGAAGACGGACGAATAAAGTTTGTACATGAGTGAAAACCTCTATTCGGACAGTTTTGATTAAATACATAGAAATAGATGAAATAAAAGTTTAGCTTTTTATGTTCCTTTTTTCCTTTTTCAGATAAAACAAAGATCATAGCACTGGTTCAGATTTAAGATTTCTTGCGACCTAACTAACTAAATCACTTACCACAATACCACCTAATACAGTCCCCATGAGACGAAATCAAAATTTTGATTTTTCTTCATTTGTGGACTAAAGCTCTCATAAGTCATGCTAATCTTTCTTTTATCATTCTGTTTTTATCAAACGTTGGAATAGACTCGTGTTCTCATGCGAAATCACTACAGTTGCTTTGCTTGACATCCTAAGCTCATCAAATGCTACAAATTTCTTCTTTGGGCCTGTTTGGTTAAGGGTGGAAGTGAGGAAGTGAAGAAGTGAGAAAGTGGTAATAGTTCCCTTTGGAACTTGGGAATTGGTTAGTAAGTTTTTTGGTGTTTGGATGTTGTTGGGAAGTGTGGTTTGGAAAATGTTATGTCTTTTCCGGTGTTTGGATGGTAATGTGGAAGTGAAAGTGAAAAAGTTGACTATAAAGTTGACCGCAAAATAATATTAAATTAAAAATTAATTAAGAAAAATAAAAATTAGACTGTAATTAGAATGCAAGTGAGATTTACATGAGCAAAAATTAAATATTTTGTGCTACAACTTATTACAAATGAGATTTACATGACCACAAAATTAACTGTAGCACTCTGGAAGTGAGAAAAACGTTGTGTAAAGGAGAAAAGAGAGAAGGAAAAGAACTTTTTCCATTTTCTTTTTCCGGTGTTTGGATGAATAGCGGAAATGAAAAAAGATACTTCCCACTTCCTCACTTCCACTCAATTCCTTAAATCCAAACAGCGCGATTAGGATTGTAGAAACATCAGTGACTCAGATGGTGCGTAGGTTTGGGTAAACCTGCACGCGCGCGCGCGAAACATCATTCTCCTCCCTACTTATTTTTTGTACTCACACTGAAAAAAGAAAACCATAAAAAAAAACAACAAAAGTTCATAAATCAACAGCTAGTAATTGACGTAACGATGTTTCTCGTAAGTCAACATTACACTTGGATTTCTCGGATGGGAGCATTCATTTAGTTTATTGTGGTTTCATTCAAGTCAGCAACTAGCCCTTTTTTTTTTTTAAACGTGGTTTCAAATTAGATAAATATATCGTGAGAGATTAATATGAAAATATGATACTTGTTAGAGACTGAAAACCAGGAAGCCCGGAGATTATATAAACCGATAAATGATTTTTAAAACAAGTATGTAACTGGCACAAAACAAAATGGGATTAAAAAACTATTATATTTTCATGTTAATTTCTCACATATTTTTAAATATCATATTTTAAAACAAGTCAACACGAGAGCGCCGAGTGCAGATCTGGTCGGCGCGGGATCGAGACAATTCAAATTCAAATTGTGGACGGAGCAGTTGGTGAACGGGCCGAATACGGAGTGGACCCGGATGCCCTTAGCGATAAGGATTCCATTTCTGGGCCGGTGGCAAGCGGGCTTTCTATAACTACTAATGCTAAACGGGCTATACCAAGTGGATTTTGGAGTGGGCCGAAGGGTTTTAAAAGAGGTTTTATGGTGAGGGCTGACTCTAGTGGGCTTGTGGATAGGGGTAATTTTGTTTTAAGCCCAAAAGGAGTATTTGTGCAATAATGGGACAAATGAGGATATTCGTATTAAGATAGATGTAACCTCTATAGAAGAGAAAATGACAGAAAATTACCTACGATGGTTTGATCATGTGCAACGTAGACTTACAGATGTGCCAGTCCGACAAGTAGAGTGTATCAATTTAGGACAAGTTAAAAGAGTGCAGAAGAGACCGAAGAAAACGTATATGAAGGTAATACGACAAGATATAGAGGCTAAAGGTCTTAGTGAAAACATATTGCTCGATAGAAATGAGTGGAGAATAAGGGTTTCTTCTTCGGGATGAGAGTTTTCTCATCAGGGTGAGGTTCGATCCGAGCAGAGTGAGGCGAACGGGTTTTTCGTCAGAGGAGAGTTCGACAGATCAGGTTAGGCTGAACTCAGCAGCATCAGTTTGGTCGTAGTGAGGCCTGACTGCTATGTGATGACATCATCTATACGTTTGAAGTTCCAATGACCCCTCGTTTTTTTTTTGTTTGTTTCTGATGGATCAATTTTACTTTTTAATGAAACACCGGAAGCTTTCTTAACCTCACGGTTTTTCTTTATAAAAGAAAAAAAAGACTCTTCCATGATGCTCTTCTCCTCTGAGTGCACAAAACTGACTATTCCTTAGAGACACAGCTTCATATATGCCGACTCCTCGTCATCGAGACTGGCTGATGAGGAAACTACACACATTTATAAAGCCTTGAAATGGCTCTTCAAATCAATGGCGTTCACAAATCCAATTGATCGAGTTTGTTGAATGTGACTTTCAAGTTTCTACAGAACAATGACTGCTACCTTCATGGTTTCATCATTAATCTGTAGAACACCACGAAGATCCTGCATCAAGTATGGGCTCAACAAAATATCCATATCTCAACCATCAAGCTATTAGCAAGAAGTTCTAACCAACCGAGCTAATAAGCCATTAGTCGATGGGCAACGATACTTCAACTCGAATAAGAATAACAAAATGCCCAGGAATCTGAAACCAGAACTCAAAAACCATACAAACACATAAATTGTACATGTCAAACAGTGAGCAGGAACTAAATTACAGCAAGTTACTCAGCAATAAAGGAAATCAAACAAACAGAGACCTTTCAGGATTTTGATACTTCACCTGGTTATGTAACATACGGTGTCAACCAAACGCAGGACTGCAAGGAGATTCTTTACCTGCAAACCGAACTAGAGAAATCCAGCTACAGATGATATTTTCGGATAACACACTCGATCCCCAAATATGGGCTCCAGTACAATCAAAACCATTAAGAAAAATCCTGAGAACCGCAGATAAAAGCAGATCATGCACTCAGAGAAGCATGCATGATAGCTTTGTGACTAAATCATATGCCAACTATTCACCCCTGGCAGTCAAGTTATAAAGGAAACTGCAGTTGGCAGCTCATTTGTGGCTTTTATTGGCAGTCAGACCCATCCTTGCATCTATTGCTGACAACGGTTTTATTACTTCAGCGGTCAGGAATTGCATAACTTTGTCGAATTTACATAATTCGCTTCTTGATAACACATTACCTCCACAGAAGATTGGTTTACAAAAAATTTAACCAAAAGAAAAAGAAAACTTTGTGGAATGGTTCAAAATCAATATGGAAATATTAAATAGTTCATCTAAACCGACATGTTTCTACAAATCTAGGCAATGATGTATGTGCCAAAAGGGATATCTCATGCCAAGGCAAACTTCACGACACTTCAATGCGACCTTTCCTACAAAATGGAAGAAATATAAAAGATTACTGATAATACTTTATCAAATATCATGCAACACATAGAAAGCGGCTTTGTCATAATATTAGCTCATTTCATATAGTGGTAATTTCAGAATCTATTTGAGCTCACCGCTCCTGAGTCCTGGCCCAGCTCAACTCATCTTTCAGAGTTTTGAAAATATCTTTGGGTTAAGAGCGTCTTTTAGACCTTTTAGTTCATTCTTAAAGTTGTTTGTCTAAGTCTGGATTTTGATTCCAGTTTTAGCCTATTACTTTTGCTATTGATTCAGCTGGTCGGTTAAGGTTTTGATTTCAATTGTACCAACTCAAATGCATGAGTGCTCTACTGGTTTCAGTTTTAGCACGTCTGTCAGAATTTCACTCACGTCATTTTGACTTTTAAGTCCGGATTAAGCATTTAGAATTCATTTTTTACAAATGTGATATCAATACATAAGTAAATAAAGGGCAAATTTCATTATCAATAAACAATATTACCTCATGAACTACGACTATTTATAATACAGATAGAAAGTTACCGCACAAGATGCTCCACTACCAGCATTGGTAGGATGCTCCACTGCCCGCATTGGTAGGTGCCTCTTCTTGGCAAACTGCATTTCACTCTGCATCCTCGTCATCTCAGCAAACATCCTCCTCATCTCTATCATCTCACTACTCATTTCAGCCATCTTGCTCTTCAGGTTGTCCGTCTCTTCCTGCAAGCCTACCACATCAATCACCTGGCTTCTCATTTCAGTCACCTTGCTCTTCAGCCTAGCTACCTCGTCTTGCAATTCTGCTACCTCATCCATCTCACTCCTCATTTCAGTCATCTCAGTCTTTAGCTCTATCACCTCATATCGCAAATTTGCCACCTCATTTTGAAAGTCTATCAATTGAGAATTTTGAACCTGCAAATTTCCCAACCGAGACATATGGGCCTCCATGTTCATCACTCTTTCTTCCAGCTCTGCAATTTGCTCAGAGTTGCATCAGTCACCCTCATAGCAACATCAGTCACCTTCACAGAAATATCGAAAAGAGACGAAGCCAAACCTGTGCAGTGGGCACAACCACGCCTCACTTCTCCCAAATTTGAAGTAAAGAGGTGACTGGTGCTGCCTTTACACTTCCATGACGATAGCTCATGTACCCGGGCCTGCAGTGAACTGAAAAAGCCTTGTCATAAAGAGGCAGATGACACTTCACTCCGTTACGTTAGCAGGAATTTATTAATCAGGGGATAAACTAGGATTCAAGCATCAACAAATGCACTACAAAACTTTTTTGAACAGAAGTGAAAAGAGAGAGACAGGACATATCATTAAATCTGAGATAGAACGTATAATATTGTTTTCTCAACCACCAAACTGAACTACCCAGTGCCTACTTAATGATTTCACTTTTTAACAAGTTAAGCCTCATAGGCTGACTAAGTGTGACATCATTGGAATGGATAATTTCATGACCTTAGTTTTGGAAATGTAGGTAAAATAATGCATGTTTTAATTAACTTAAACAACTCCAGCTCTCTTTCAATTATTTACTATAGCCAAATAAGATTTAGTTAAACCAAATTATCCATAGCAGAGATAGCAGCATAGATGTGGCTTCACAGATAAAGTATTAATGTGGTCAATTTTGTAAGGCTTGAGTCTGGATGATGCAGACATCCAACCCTGGCATGTGCAACAGAGAAGACGAAGACGTGTCGCATCGAAATGGTTCGAGTAGTCCGAGTCATTATGTATTTTTCGCTTTATTTTATTTTTGATTTTCTTTTGTAGTTGTTTTTCTTTTATTTTTGAACTTTAGTACCACATCAGTTGTATTCTGAGAACTGAATTTTGTAAAGCCTATAAAAAAGCTAAAGTATTAGAATATCGATTAATAGACATTTTTATAAAAATTATTGTGAGTGATTCTCTCAAATCTTTTAGGAGTGAAATCCTAAATTACCCTTTAATCCAAACCCTAACCCTAATCCACATCCTCATCAAAACCCTAATCATCCCCCCTCTCTTCTCCAACTAGAAGTTGTCGTTCCCTAACCCGCGCCCAATCGTCTTCGACATCTAGCAGTACATCCCCACCTCCTCTTGTTGTACTACCACCGCACCCATCTCCTTCTCCTTCCCATCTATTTCCCGTGCCAACTCTCTCACTCCCGCATCTCCTCCTTCCCTTCATCCTCTCCTCTCGCTGTCGTGTCACCTGCACCCGCCGCCGCCCTCTCACCCCTCACCCTCCTCCTCTCTCTCTCTCTCTGTCTCCCGCCACGCTTGTGTCAACCGACATCACCGCGCATCGCCTGATGTCGTCACGAGGTCTCGGTGGTTTTTGACAACCAACTGCTGTACCGGATCCAGTTGGTGTTCAAAGTCCAACCC
This sequence comes from Agave tequilana, assembly GCA_038442645.1. NCBI lineage: Eukaryota > Viridiplantae > Streptophyta > Magnoliopsida > Asparagales > Asparagaceae > Agave > Agave tequilana. Next base: position 91,738 of record JAVJIF010006240.1, on the reverse strand, counting down.
GATTTGTTTCAAAACAACCCGCAACCGATCCCTAGCTGCAACAATTAACCCGAGCCCAATCACTTAATTGACCGGGGTTTAAGTTACAGAACCCGAGAGCTCTGCATCTAACCCATTTACCTACAAACCCGATCCGCTCCAGATCCAAATACGCTATAGTACATACCCTGGTCCATCCCTATAGCGCAGACCCATTTGCATAACAGACACGTTAGTGTTGAGTTCTGGTTTTCGGTTGTTTCTTGGCCATTCGTAGTTTGATTCGAGTCGTTCTCAAGGCGTTGGATTCGTGAAAGGCAGAGCTACACATCTAGCAACCATAAGTAGGACATTGAGGATCATGATCCTCAATAGTACATTTTTTTAACATGATTTTTATTTGTAGGTCGTGAAAATAGCTCTCTGGTAGTTTATCAATTTATATGCTGCGACAAAATTCGTTAAGCTGTGAGAATCTGTTACATTAAATTGCTAGCAGTTAATATTGCATGTATAACTGTGCCATCATAACTTAGTACTTGCATTGATTTATTTGACATCATAATGGTACAACTTGCATCTTCACTTTTATTAAATCCGTCTGTTCACATTACAAGTTTTAACTATTTCCCTATCCATGATCATAATTTTGATAAAACGTTGCATATTTCAGTTACATCAATATTTTTGTCTAACATGATTACATATTTCACATCAATTTGATATCAGAGCATAGTTAGGGAAAGATTTGTATCACTTAGGCACTTGCAAGATAATTTCATCGCTTTCTTGCATTTAAATATAACTCAAAAAAAAAAAAATTATCTAGTGTAGAGTTGCATCCTCTTATCCAATTAGGTTTTATTTAGTGCATGTCAACCCATAGAGGTAAACCCTATCTCTTAGGAGAGTCTAGCACCCCTATGGATCCCCAAACATTTATCATGACACTCGCCGCTATACAGACTAAGCTTGATTCCCTGACCCAAGCCATGAACCAAACCCAAGAGACGTTAGGTAGGGTAGAGACGCACCTTGAAAATCGTAATGTACGTAAAGAAGAATCTGACCCAAACAACAAGCATGAAGAAGAGCGTCGTTCGTTGATACCATACTAGAGGCAAAATGAAAAAGACCATGATGACCAATGCTTGAAGAGCATCAAGTTGGATGTTTTCACTTTTGAAAGTCGTCTGGATCCTCGACTCTTTCTGAAATGGCTTTGATACATGGACAAATATTTCACATGATATCATCTTATTGAAGCTAGGAAAGTTAAGTTTGATGCAATAAAACAATACTAAACTAATGTGGAATCGATGAGAGCATTCTGATGTCAAGATCCTATAGAAACTTGATCTGTTATGAAAGACAAGCTTAGGGATAAATATGTGCCACCATCTTACTACGATCGTCTTCTTAAAAACTGGCAACGATTCACCCAAAATACTAAATCTGTCAAGGACTATGTTGCCCAATTTGATGAGTTCCTCATTCATTGTAATGCCCTAGGCACAGCAAGTAATGCCCAGGTTCTTTCTCAATTTAAAGATGAACTTAGAGATGGCCTAAAAACTAAACTTTTGAATCTTGGGTCACCGAGCTTGAAAAGACTTGTGCCTAGGTCCAAGACTTAGATGTTAAGTCTAATTACACCTTTAGGAGTCAAACCCAAGCACCCAAATCCAATTCGAGTCAATACCCAAATCGATTTCAAGCTTAAGATGTTAACACCCAAAACGGATACCAATGTTAAAAGTGTTGAAAAGGACACCAAAGGCAAGGCATTGAGAAGGAATCTTCCAATCTCACAATCAAGTATTACAAATACTAAGGTTATGGGCATATAACTACCAACTACCCAAAACTAGTCAAAATCACCTTCGTCAATGGAGTACCTGTAGAAGGGTCGAAATCGAATTCAAACGAATTCATGTTCCAAGAAAAAAGAAGATTCTGACATTAATGAAGAGATCACTTGCAAGGTTCTAAATATCGGATATCGGGATCGTATCGGATGAGAATTTTTCATATCCGATATAGGATATCGGGGATACGCGCGCATATCTAGCGTTCATATCAGACACTATATATAATGAAATATTGATAACTAAAAGTTAGTTTAGTGTCATAGATATCATCTACCTAATAAAAATGATGTAATATGCATACAAAGACAGTAAAAAATAATATACATTTGCATGCAGTCGTGCAATAAATAAGTCATTTCATATCGAGCGATATTTCGGGCGATTTATCGGCCGATATTGGGCAATTTATTGGTTGTTTTTTGCTGCAAACGATATGGTGAACGATTTTCCCATATCGTATGGCAATAGGAAAAAAAGGAGACAGGTATCAGCCGACTCGGCCGATATTTAAAACAGGGATGACATGTGATGACATTGGTCTCAACTTGCATTAGGCCAACGTCGTCGACCAATTTGTCCATCATCAAGTGTGTCTCCTCATAACCAACAGAAAAAGATGATTGAAGAATTGCAATCTTCCAGATGTTCACCAAGATTGGAGATAAGAATTGTAAGGTGTATCAACATAGGATTGTCCATGGTGACTGAAAAAGCTTGATTAAATGTTGTACACCATCCCCACTAGTATGAGGTCACGGATCTAGAAGGAAATCAACAATGTCTTATCCTGATCGACTTTAATCTTTACAAGTATAAGATCTGTTGTGATGTGATTACAGTGAATGTGGGTCAAATTATCTTCGATAAATCATGGTTGCTCTACAACGATGCCACCATCATGTCGAACTAAGGTAAGAAGATTAATCTACTTTCCTTAACACCCAAGATTATACAGCCTGAGCAGACACCTGCCACACCCAAGAAAACTAAAAAGCTTAAGTTGATCAGTGAGAAGATATTTGATCAAAAATTAAAGAAATGAGCCCGCCCTTTCCCTTCATTGACTCTGCTATGCCATCAACTGCTACCGCTCCCTCCTTTTCTCCTACTGACCTTGCTTTCTCTGACCGCAATCCCTTCCTCCTCTACTGCTGACACCATTCCATTATAGAATATCTGAGTCTATATATGCATTTGCATCCCACGTGCACAAATTACACAAAGAGATCAGTGTTAGAATTGAACAGAACAACATTAACTTTAAATTACGAGCTGACATCAGGAAGAAATTTAAAACTTTAATGTTGGCAATTATATGACAGTTCGGATTCATCTAAAACAGTTTACTCTGAGAACTGTTAAAAAATGCATGTCCATAGTACTGGACCTTTTAAGATCTTGAATAAATTAAATGGCAATACTTATATTATAGATCTTACTAAAAAATGTCATCAGTTATACTTTCAATGATGACTCAGTGGATTACAATGGTCTTGATTTTAACCTTAGCAATCACTAGTTAATAAGCCTTCCACTGAGCTATTTTCTAAGAGCTCCTCACTACCCCTACTCCCAAATATTCATCCTAATAAAACATAAAGAGTTGATAAAGTTCTAGTTGATGAGATTATTGCTACCAAATCTGGTGGGACTCACAGTTACTTAATCCGCTGGAAAGAAAAAAACACCGACTGAGAATACATGGCTACACCGAGGTGAATTGCAGCAGATTGATCCAGATGCGTTGGAGCAGTACGAAAGTGCTTCTACACCTAACTCGACGATATCAAGTTCTGTCTCACTCGGAGAGAATGATACGGACATACAGCCCTGACGCGTGCACCAGAGAAGATGAACATGTGTCACATCAATATGGTTCGAGTAGTCCGACTCATTATATATTTTTCGCATTATTTTATTTTGATTTTTAATTTTTTTTTTATTTTTGAATTTTAATATCACATCTGTTGTATTTTAAGAACTGAGTTTTGTAAAGCTATAAAATGGCTCAAGTACTAGAATATGATTAATGCAGAATTTTGATAAAAATTATTGAGAGTGATTAATTGTCTCTCAAATCTTTTAGGAGTGAGATCCTAATTACCACTTAATCCAAACCATAACCCCTTAATCCAAACCATAACCCTAATCCACACCCTCATCAACGCCCTAGTCTTCTCCCCCCTCTTTTCTCCCACTTGTTATCGTTGTTCCCTAACCTGCGCCTCATTGCACGCTTCCTCTCTCGTCTTTGACATCCAGCAGTACCTCCCCACCTCTTGTTGTAGTGCCATCGCACCCATCTCCTCCCCATTTATTTTTCATGCCAACTCTCTCTCTCAGCTCCTCCTTCCCTTCATCCTTACCTCTTGCCGTCGCCTCCAGCTCCCTCCCTCTTCCCCAGGCCGCCACCCTCTCACCCCTCACTCTCCTCTCTTTCCCACCGCGCCACTGCTAACCGACATCACCGCACGTTGCCTAATCTCGTCACGAGATCTCGGTGGTCTTTGACAACCAACCAAGGTTCTAAATCTCAGGTATCGGGATCGTATCGGATAAAGGTTTTTCATATCAGATATCGGGGAGATATCGGGGATACGCGTGCATATCGGGCGTTCATGTCAGAAATATAATGAAATATTAATAATTAAATGTTGATTTGGAATCATAGATATCATTTACCTAATAAAAATGATGTAATGTTCTTGCAAAGACAGTAAAAAATAATGTACATTTGCACACAGTCGTGCAATAAATAAGTTATTTCATATCGGGTGATTTATCGGCCGATATTTCAAATATCGGTCGTTTTTTATTGCAAACGATATGGAAAACGATTTTCTAATATTGTATCGGCAGCAGGTAAAAAATGAGATATCAAACGATATCCCGGCTGACTCGGCTAATATTTAAAACAGGGCAACCAACTACTGTACCGGATCCAATTAGTGTTCAAAGACCAACCCGGTTTGTTCAAAAACAACCCGCAATTGTCCCCAAGCTGCAACAATTTGACCCGAACCCAACTTAATTTATATGGGTTAAAGTTGCAACACTCAATAGCTCTGCACCCGACCTATTTAGCTACAAACCCGACCCAGTCCAGATCTAGATCTGCTATAATACAGACTCAGATCCGTAGCTACTGTGCAGACCCATTTGCAGAACAGACATACTAGTGCCAGGTTTTGATTTTGAGGTTGTTTCTCGGCCATCCGGAGTCCTATTCTAGACGTTCTCGAGGAGTTGGATCCGTGGATGATAGAACTATGCATCCAGCAACCATAACTAAGACACTGAGGTCGACCTCAGTAGGTATATTTTCTAAACACAAGCTTTATTTGTTAGTGGTGATAACAGTTCTCTAATATTTTATTAATTTATCTGCTGCCATAAAATTCATGCAGTTGTGAGAATCTGTTATACTCGTAAACTGCTAGTTGTTAATATTGCATGTATAACTATGCCATCATAACTTAGTGTTTGCATTGATTTATCTGAGATCATAACGGTACAACATGCGTCTGCATTCTTGTTAAATCCATCTGTTCATATTACAAGTTTTAACTATTTTCCTATCCACGATTGCAATTTTGATGAAACGTTGCACATTTCAGTTACATTACTAATTTCTTTCTTGCACGCGTACACGTTTCACATCATTGAACTTTTATTTGTGAACCAAGGATAGATTTCAGTTAATTTATTGTTTTTGGAAGATAGCGTATTCTCTTAGAAGATAGAAGTAAGAGAAACAACAATCATTAAGCCTATAATATTTGATCATATAATGAACAAATGTAGCATTATAAAAATAAAAAATACAAGCACAGATTCTAAGGGTCCACCAAAGGGGAAAAAAGGAAACAGCATGAGTCTAAGTTGCACACACACGACCGTACAAAGATGAACCGAAATGCCGACATGCCACAGATACTTAAAAATACACATGACACGTGCCGGACATGTCTGAGGCAACACCGCTTCATGATAGGAATTCATGCTACAAAAGCATTAGTTACTATAAAGAGTATTCCCAGAAATACAAAACAGTATGGGTGCCAACAACAAAGAAAAACATGAATTCATCACTGTACTAGTCAATTATCACTAATAACTCGCAAAGTATTATTACTGAGGAATATGAAAGGACAGGCAATAAAGAAAACTAATATGATAATGAAGTAAACAAGAGCATCGCTAATGTGTAGCATTTTGTGAAGTAATATCAAATGCACATTAGTAGTAAACAAGGGATTTTCCCCCCTTCCTTTTAATGAAAATACCACGATTCCTGACTAAAGAAAAACAAGTTCATCAGTCAAACAAATACCAAGATCAGTCAAATAGAACAACACCTGACCTTGTCCAGACTGTCACTTGGAAATACAATTTGTGGTGCGTATAGATTAATAATCTCCAGGTGTCCAAACTTTCTATTACATTGAGGGCACTGCAAAACAACAGGGAAATAAGTATACAAGAAACCAATCTCCAAAGAAGTGTACGCTCAAGCTCACAATTTGCAAACCAAATTCCAGAGACTAAATAAAACTATAGTAATCATTTACCTTCCCATTTGTCTCTCCACATCGCTGAAGCCATGTCTCTAAGCAAGATCTACCATGAACATGTCCACAAGGAGGACAGCTACATTCAAGATATAAAATGAGTGATACTTGAGCAAGCTTTTTCTATAGAAGATTAAGGGTAAAGCTACTGGGGAAAAGGAATAACCCATGTATCCCTTAGAAGCAATATGATGTTAAATGCAACATTCTCCAAATCTTTGATAAGTACATTAGTTGACAGTCTTTGAACATGCACAACAATAATAACTATGCATCTTTTCAATGCATTACACAATGGCGGCAATATAATTAAATATAACAATCATTGTCCAGAAAGTTAGGTGATAAATAGAATATTTTCACCACAAAGGTGCTGCTTAATGAGAATAATAGCAATGTACAAACAAATATGAAAAGTATCATGCACTATTAAAAGAATAGTTATTGACGGGAACTAAAGCAAAGAGCTCCATTGGTGTAAAGAAGTTAATAGTGCAGAGGAAGCACAAATGCCTAAATATCCATGTAGGAGTTTGCAAGTGTAGAGGAAGTAATGTACAAGAAATACCAGCAGTTGATTAGCTTTTAAAAAAAGCAGTAATTAGCAGGAAGGGGGGAAATCATTATGGAACCCTTATGAATAGTTTTGTCCAACTTTGCTGCCATATCAATAAGATGGAACAGAATCATGCAACTTGAGAACACAAATTTTGTTTAGAAAGGACATTGCGAGTTTAAGCAGCATCAACATTAGAGTGAGGACGGGAACACGGCTAAACAAACAACACATCTGAAAGATAAAGTAAAAAAGAAGAGAGGAAGAGCACAAAAGTTGGAAAGATGTCCAAACCTCAGGTCAGAGTGTGTGTGCGTGTGGGGGTTTTGGGGGGGGGGGGGGGGGGGGGGGGGGGGTATTAAGAGGAACTGGAGGGGCTGGGTCGAAAGCCTCTCCAAAAATCCCTAGAGTTTGATCAAATGCGGAACTGAATAAATTGGACCAATTGCAACTTTTGATATGCCATCTTGGTTACTTATGAGCGAGTATTGGGAGTTTAACAATTCTTAAGATAATTATGATTTGCAACACCACTTGATATAATCTGGAGGGCCAAAAGAAACCAGGTGTTGCAATCCAGTATAAGCAAAGTTTCAAATAAATAGTCTCCCAGGGACTGAAATAATAATCGAACTGACATCCCCATATGCTGTCTTCTAACATAGACAATTCTAAAATGTTTTGTACAGCAAAGAACCCCCACTCTTCACTGAAAAACTGGTAATCTTATATGAATCATGAAATATCAATCAAAACGAGATACCCTTGTGACAGATGGTCTAAGTAACCTTCACCCACAAACTGCTCTTAATTGTACAGAGTCCAAGTTTCCATGGTCCACTAAGAAGAGGTTTCGCCGAACTAGTCTCAATGTCCCTTTTCTTATTCATTAGGTTACAATATAACATGTAAGCACTTGATAGAACCCCTGAGAAAATCAAAAGACCACTTGAAATTATGATGATGCGACAATAAACTGTTACAAAGTATAGAATAAACAAAAAACAAGCAAATCATCCCTTCTATCTACAATTTACAAGCTACAAATGGCTATGAGTTCAGGTTCTAGTTTTATTGAAATAGAAGCACTAATCTCGATATCTCTTCTTTTCTTATTCTGCAAAAATTCTGCTTGAAGGTTTAAAATTTAGAATATTAATGGTTCCTAGACTATGTAAGCACTTGATATATGTCAAGTATCCAAAAAGACCAAAATGTGACGAAGATCAAAGCTTAGAACTACCACAAGGAAAAGCACTAACTTCTCAATACAAGGAAAAACACTAACTTCTCAATGTGCGATTCTTTTCAGTGCATTTCCAACTATCAAAAGTAAGGTGAACTCTATTGTTTCTCATAGAATTTTCCAACAAAAAACACCAAAGATTACATCTTTACAACAAAAAACACAAAAAAGGTCGAATCTTGAACCAAATTTGAAACTCACCAGACTCGATGAGGGCCATCAGCAGTCCAGGGACTGAAGCAGATGGGGCAACTGGACGAATCCGACCGGTCTAACTCGGCCGCGCTCTCCGCTCCCAATCCGCCGCCATCGATTTCCATCATACAAGCTTCTTCTTCTTGTTCTTCTTCATACTCCTCCTCATCGCCATCAACATTCTCGTTATCAACATCGTCTCCGTCTTCATCTCCGATCAAAGGGATCTCTTCGTCTTCGTCCTCGTCCTCATCGCGCTCTTCTTCATCATCATCACTGTAGAGGGACCAGTACTCATAATCTTCATGATTATTATCGTCGCCATCGACCTGCTCCTCCCTTCATCGTAGTAAATGTCGTCTTCTTCGTGCTCAGGATAAGGATATGACGCCATTAATGAAACGAAGAGAGAGAGAGAGAGAGAGAGGTGAGGAGCGCAGAAAAGTACGGCGCGTATCTTTATGCTTAAGTTTTGGATACAAGACCCTACAAATAATTTTTAATGGGGTGGTTTTAGTAAAATCTGAAGATAACAAAATTATTAGAATATATGTTTCACATTGCGTGTTTGAATCCATGAAAGTTGGTAGAAAATGAAAAGCGAAAAAAACTCATTTTTTATTTTGTTTTAAATAAAAATAAGAAATAGGAAAATTTATTTGTCTTCTACCCCTCTCTTTTACGGTACCGTTTTTTCACGTAAATTTTATTTGTAATAAGTTATAACTCAAAACAGTTAATTTTGATGTGATCTAAATATCACTTGTGATTTATTTATAATCCAAAAATATTATTTCAACATTAATATTTTATTTAATTATTTTATGTTCAACTTTGAGGTTAACATTTTTACTTTCACTTTCACATTGTTAACTAAATACTAAAAACATAATATATTTTTTCATTTACATTTTCACATTAAAATAAAACATCGAAAATGAGAATTATACAAATCTCAATTTTCTACTATACTTTCACATTTTCATCCTCATTTCTCACTTACACTTTTTCCTCCCTCTTCTATTAGACCAAACAAGCCTATTTTAAATTAAAGATCTTAAAGAGTTTGATCCCTTCAAAAACTTGAAGAGAATAATTAAATTAAAATATCTTCTTTATTTATTTGAACATTCTTTTTTATTTAGAACTAACTTAAATTGAGGAACATATCAATTTATTTAGTCTTAGTTGATTTTTTTTTTTTTTTTGAAAATCATGATAGTATCTCACACATGATACTATTATGATACTATTAGGAAGATAGGGGCCGTTTGTTTCGCGTAAAACTTCGTAATTCGTAAGTGACTTACTACCCAGTTACAATTACGGCGTTTGTTTGGACCGTAATTCGTAAAAGACTTACGTAACTCAACTAAAACTCACTTGCAACATAGTTACCACTCACTTACGACCCAGTTACAGTTAATTTTATGGTCATACAAATTTGTATTATTTTTTATATTAATATTAAAAATTTTTAATATTTAATTTTTTTAATATTTATTTGCAGTATTAAAACTTTTAAAATCACCAAATAGTTAATTTTGTGGTCAACTTTTTCGCTTACGACTTATACATTACGACAACCAAACACCGTAAAGTACAATACATTTTCTCACTTTACAATTTTATATTACCAACCAAACACCGTAAAATTTACATACATGCAACTCATTTACAATTGTAAAAGACTTTACCAATTACAACTACGAATTATGGTCAGTTACGACAACCAAACAGACCAATAATCGAAAAAAAAAACCCATAATCATCACACCACAGAATCCAAAACAACAAGACATTTGTTAAATTTAGTCTACTTCTGTTCATAAATTGATTTATCTTTTAAATTTAGAAAGTAATGGATATTCAATCTAATAACTCAAAATAAATTAAATAATATATGGGGGACCCTTTTATTTCTCCAAGTTACGGAACTTTAAAACAGAAATAGGACCGACGATATAGGTCTAAGAAATACGTTCCTTCTTTGAGAATAGAACACGCCTCGCAATGCATACGTCCTTTGGCAGTATACTACTCATTCTTAACGCATTTTTGGTTACTGGGAAAATTTTGATGGGCAAAATTTTGAAATAAACAAATTATATAAATAATTATAAAAATAATCTTATCTCAAAAATATTCACAAAATCTGGTCTCTCTTTTTTTCATGTTGGCGTCACGTCAGCCAACGGTCGATTTTGACCGCCAGCGTGACGGTGTGGGGGTTTAAAGAAATCAGGCATTATCAAGGCTTGACTTCTTTAAATGTAAGGCCGGACTTCTGGGAACCAATCTTTGAAGCCCGGTCTTGACAAGGCCGGACCCCAACACTTACCAAAAATTAATAAAAAAAAATTGCTCACAGGCTTATGTTTCGGGTGTTTACAGAGACTGACCTTATATAGAGTGGTTTTTTTTTTATTTTAATTGTGCAACAAAGTCCGGCCTTGGTAAGGCCGGGTTCTGTAAACGCCCCACTAACAGAGACAGCATTTCTCTGTTAGCGAGTTTTTTTTTTTTTTAATTTTTGATCAAGTGTTGGAGTCCGGCCTTGCTAAGGTCGGACTTCAAAATTGCTTTTCAAAAATCTTCAAGTGTATAATAAGAAGTCCGGCTTTGTCAACACCGGACATCCAAGCTAGAAACTAAAATCGACCATTGGTCGATGTGGCGCCAGCGTGGAAAGGGAGAGGTCAGTTTTTGTGAATACTTTTGGGATAAGATTGTTTTTATAATTATTTTTATAATTACGTCTATTTCAAAAATTTGTCCATTTTTATTGTTTTGAATCAAAAATTAGAAATGAGAATTTTTTTTTCTTTTTCTTTTTCTCTTTTTTTCTCTCACTTTTACGCTATCATTTTCTCACATCCACTATTTTATAAATATCACTTGTAATAAATTGTACCTCAAAACAGTTTATATTGATGTCATGTAAATCCCACCTGCAGTCATATTACAGAGCTAAAATGTCATTTTAGAATTAATTTTTAACTTAATATTATTTTATTATCAATTTTTTCACCTTCACTTTTATATTACTAACCAATGACCGAAAAATTCAATATACCTTTTTACTTACACTTTCACGTTACAATTAAACAACGAAAATGAGAGTTGCACAAATCTCAATTTCCCACTGCACTTTCATATTTCCCATTCTCATTTTCCGCTTACATCTTTTCCTCTCACTTTCATCAAATCAAACAGTCCCAGATAGAAGAAAATAGGATAGTTAAAGGTTTAGTTCCAATCAAGCAAAAAAAAAAAAAAGAAAAGAAGTTGATCATTTTGACTTTGCACTTAAATTTTCTTAACTGCAGTTAAAACGCTATCATTTCATAGTTTAATAAATTACAGTCATATACCTCCTTAGGCTTAATTGTCTTTTTAAAAAATCCAATTAGACTAGGTTTTCTCAACTCCAAAATATAAAGGAAAATAATAGAATTTGAGCTAACCACCATTTTGTATGCAAATAGAACATAAAATTAGTGAACTGCAGTTTAGAAAACTGAAGTTAAAAATTTACAAACTCCAATTAATACTATATTTACAACTTAAAATAAACTACAACTTGAAAATGTTCAAATCCAAACACGCCCAAACATGTGATTGTTGTGCGAGACATACTCATATAGTTTCCAAAGCGACAGCATATACAAATACGCGGACAGCACTTGCGACTTAAAATCCAACTCAAAAGGCGGTTTCATAACTAAATCTCTCGGCCATCACAATATGCATCAGGAAAAGAAAGAACAAACAAACTACTTCCATCCTTGGGTCATGAAGTCCAGGGAACAATGTTATATAAGAGCCATGGAATATCAGTTCCTCTATCCTATACATCAGAAAGAGTAGGGATGTGACGACACACACACACACACACACAGACACACACACACACACGTACAAGATAAGAAAAAAAAACATGAACTAAGAGGCTATTTGTTTCGCCATAAAAGTTGTAAAAATCCGTAACTCGTAAATGACTTACAACTCAATTACAACTACGACATTTATTTGGAACGTAATTCGTAAAGACTTACGCAACTCAACTATCACTCACTTGCAACTCAATTACCACCCACTTACAGTTAATTTTGTGGTCATAAAAATTTGTATTATTTTTTTATGTTAATATTATTTTTTTAATATTTAACATTTTTAATATTCATTTGCAATATTAAAACTTTTTAAATCACCAAATAGTTATTTTTGTTGTCAACTTTTTCACTTACGACTTACACATTATGACAATCAAACACCGTAAAACACATACTCTTTCCTACTTATAACTTTATATTATTAACCAAATACCGTAAAACTTACATGTATGTAACTCATTTACAACTGTAAAAGACTTTACCAATTACGACATACGAATTACGGCCAATTACGACAACCAAACAGACAGACCCTAAGTTGACGAGATAAACATAATTTCTAAGCCAAATAAGATTAAACTAAAATATATCCAACATGAGTCAACATCAAAAGCAACATAATTTAAGGAGGTGCAAAAAAAAAAGAATACAGACGAAACTTTAGAAGGCCCAAAAAAACATTCACAAGATGTGGCAAAATCATCATGGGAAGCTGAGACAAGGGCATGAAGCTTCATTGAGCTTATGAAGCTGAAGCGGGCTAGAGAAGTCAAATGGGTTCCCGTGCAGCTCAAACACCTTCTTGAAACTTTCATCAATCTTCTGCCCAATCCTTTCTTCCATTGCATCCAATATCTTCTCGAATTTCCCATCAGAGGCTGAAGGTGATACTCCTGAGTTAGGCGTGGAGGTATCAAATGGATTCTCAGAGATGTCAGATGGGTTCTTATAAAGCTCAAACAGCTTCTTGAAGTTCTCGTCAATCTTCTCTCTGATCCTTTCTCCCATCGCATCCAACATATCATCGAATTTCACTTCAAAGGCCTCCAACATCTTGATGATCCTTCCTTCGAAAGCATCCAGTCTGGTACCCAGCTCTGCGTTTTTAGTAGAGAGGGTGTGTACTCTAGAACACATCATGTCCCAATTCTCTTTGGTCAGCCGCCACCCTCGTTGCCCACCTTGAGCTTGCACTCTTTCTCCACCTTCTCTTTCAACATTGCCTTCTGCTTCACTAGGACCAACAAGATCGTCATTTGTAACAGCAGTTAGCTGTGCATATAAATTGATGATCTCCTTCTGCTTAAACTTTCTGTTGCATTGTGGGCACTGCAAAATCATAGAAGCCAAAGTGAAATAAGAAACAGATTACTCCATTGATGAAGACACTCAATGAGCTCAGCGCAAGAACAGAGTCCAATTTACATTAGTTGAATGGTAACCACAATATACCTTCCCAGAATTCTTTTGACGCTGATGAAGCCATTTTTCTAAGCAAGATCTACCGTATACATGTCCACAAGGAATACAACTACAAAAGAGAGATGATTATAAACTAATATAAGCAAAATATAAAATGCAAGTTGACACAAAGTAGAAATAATGTCCGTTCATTGGAAGGAAACCAGTGAAAGCAATGAGAAATTGTTCTTATATTTTTCAGCTTAAAATTAATGCCTTAACTCTTCATGTTTAACTACCATGTTTTATCTTACTACAGCAGAAATTTCTCTAACAAAAAGGGATAGAATTTGAATATTTCTGGTAAGGTCTCTGCATTCTTTAATTTCTCTACACAAGCATTTCCATGTACTGCTTAGCTTAGATTATGGGACAGTTACAGTAAGCTGTATTTTAATTAGGATTATCTATTTGGCTCTTCAGTCTGAATGTGACACCAGACCAACGGTGAACATCAAGCTGATAAATGTCGTAAAATTAATTCTGTTTCAATGTAAAAGATTGTAAAGTTGATAATATGTTACAGTTACCAATTGCATGATTTCCCAAGTGATTATTAGTATTTGTATTTTATGACCATGATATTAACATTAAAGCTTTCGGTTACCTTTTTAGCACATTCTGGTCAATAACCATGTGAAGTGTCCATTTTCTATGGGGAAAAAGACTATCATCATGCTAATGAAATGGCTACATAACTTGCTATTTAGCAATCAGGACATGAGGCGTCAAACATGGCAGTTTCCACAATCTAGACACAAGGACATGGTCCTATGTCTGCATCCATCAAAATTCATTCATAAAAGTTATCAACCTTATACAACCTTCTCCCATGTCTTGTAAGGCGAGAATATTAACCTTTCCAGTAACAAGGATGGTAGGATTCATTTCCCTTGACCATCAAACTGATCATACCAGTCCATGGAGTATGGAAGGAAGAAGCCAGGAGATAGATTTATGGATGATTCAAGATGCAGCTAATGACGCAAAATTTGAAGTTAGTTTAGATTTACTTTGTATTAGGGCCTTATTTGCATAGTTTTAAGTGTTTTTACATTATTTGATCTATTGTTAAGTAGTGAGGATCAGTTTACTTGTTGGCTTCTAAAACAGCCCTTGTGCCTTCACTATACCCAATTTTTCACAAATTAGTGAAGTTTGAATTTGAAGATTCAAGATCTCACTCCCGCTCCTTCACCTCGAAACCCTCTCTTCAGCACAAGATTACTTTTTCTTTTCCCTCAAATAAGTAGATCCTTTCACTTTCATTACAACTGACTCCAGATCTTCAAGGATCTCTCTCCTTCCACTTCTCTACTTCTTGTATGCTCTTTTAACCGTTTCTTCTTCCATGCTCTTTTCACCGTTTCTTCTTCCTTGAGTTCTGAACAGCCATTGTCTCCACAGAAAGCCTCAACTTCCAACCATTTGAAAAACCTCAAAAACTTTCCCTATTGTAATCTAGTAACCCCAGACTAGCCAACAGGGAATTCAACTAGATGTAAGCCACAAGGTTCCAGCCCTTGGAATATGTTACATCCATTTTATATTTCATTTCTTACCACAGATCACCTCTATTCTAACTTCAAATGACTGAAAAAAATATTTAAAATGGATGCAACTAGAGGATCTCAAAAAAGTCCACATAATTGACGAGCAACACGAAGATACCTGCTTCAATGTCAATTAATGCACTTTTTCTTGTTACATTCATATTTATTATAGCATCTCGCAATTCAATCATTCAAGTTTTGTGTAATATGCGCTTAACATTCAATATAGTGGTTAGCAGAGGCCTTATGACTTATATGAAGAATTAAGGTACGCTAATAAAGTTACATCCGGTGAAGCCCACAAAATAAAAGCCAATGTGTTCCATTTAAACAAGTCTAATAGGGCGTGACTTATGTCAGCCAAGTATGCATGTTGCCGAGAGACAACTGACCACTGGAAAAACGTAAACATACAAGACATTATTATTTTTAAGAATTAAAAAATGTGAAGAAAAAACCCCCATGACATCTAAAATAAAGCAGCCTAATGTGTTACCTATTCTCATTTCTTTCTTCTTTAGTGCAGCAACCAGCCAACTAGTATAACAAGTTTTCATTTAACAGTGAGATATGCAACTAGTTGTCAATTTCTAAAGAGTGAGAATATTCACACATTTGTCCTACTCCTACGTGTAATAAGAGACCATCTCATGAGTCATGAGGTGAATCTTATAGTAATTTTTCTACAGTAATACGTTAAACCTATAGAACGCCTTAAAATTATCAAAATCAGAGTCATTGCCGTCATAATCTAAGCTTTTTCGTATTTAAGAAAAGGAAGTAAAGTGCATCTCTAGATTGAGAAGGCTTCATGAGAAGGTTGGTCGACTTGATGAACATTGGATCCAATTAAGCAGGCTGAGACCCATTTTTTAAACTCATAGCCTGCCAGACCCAATTTTTTAAACTCATAGCCTGCCAAACCCAATTAGGGGGTTACGCAAACTAGAGGCTTGACTAGGCCCAACTAATTGGGTCTAGCTCTGAAACATGACCCAATGGCGCCTCCATCTAGGTGGCGCCTAGTCAGCAACTCCGCATTTTCAAGCAAGGCTATCAGACCTGCAAATTAAGCTCATGAATAAGGTTCCCATAAAGGGGGAAGTGATTAGAAATGTAAAAGCAAAGGGGATTGGTAGAGGGCAGGTGACAACTCCTCAAGGTTTCTTATAATGCCCCCTTTAATCTATAGAAATTCACAAGTTTATTACAATTCAGCCAATTGTTCCTCCTTCCTCTCCATTATATAAACCATACACAATCTTGTCTGGTGCTCTAATTGAATCCATATAAGATGTCAGATTTAATCCCGGGATCCTAAAAAATCATGTTTTCCAAAAAGGGAAAAAAGAAAACAATCACACATTAAAGAAAAAATTGACTAAAACTTCTAGCCTGACCCTATAATCATCACCATCAACATACCTCCATCAAATGGGAATGGTAATAGAGCACAAAACAAAGTCAAGAAAGATCCATTAAAGAATGTACAGGACTTTTAGAACCTACTGCCAACCTATCATCAACCTTCTTATCATAGAACATTGATGGTCAGTCATCCAATAATTAGATCTAACTTTTCTGATTATGCAATTTAAGCCCATGCAACCAAGGACCTAGCGTCCAAATACCAATAGACCAGGAAAGGATGTAAATAATAGGTAAGATGGCATTGACGAGGCACAAAGTGAACTGAAGAACATAATTGAATCACATTTCATAGCTAGTGCATATAGTGGTTATAACAACAACAAAATTAAGGCCAGTATGAATTTTGTTTGCTCACACTCCCATATTTACATGTTTAGGACAATGTAGTAAACCCTTAACATTAACAAGCATATACTTCATGGATTATTCTATCCAACTCCATAACTTTAATTTGCAGAAATTATGCTTTAAGTGTATACATGTAAAGTAGGGAAAAAACCATTCATATAATGAGCAAACCACCCTAATAAACAGTTAAACCTTAGAGGCTGTTAAAAAATTGGGCTTTCTAGAACTCAATAAATAGAAAGCTGAACAAAAATGAACTAATTAAATGTGTCACTGTTTCTTATCATCGAAGTAATTATTATCATTTAACATTAAATCTGAACTGTGACGGGATTCAGAAATGATAGGGCTCAAACCTACTTTACCAAGATGCGGCCTTCTGATTAATTAAACATCAACAAATAGTGTTAACTGCCAAAATTGAGATCCTCCTTTTTTTCTCCTTAACGTGAGTTATCAACATGAAAATTTTGACATTTTCCCCCCTCTTTGCCCGTGAGCTACAGCATTAAAATAGAGTCTGCTTTCTTCAAAGCTCATTCACTATGTAACAAATGTAAGTGGTCATCACCATTTATTGCCATTACGAAAATATTATGAGTAAATTCAATAACAAGAACATCATAATATATTAAGTACTCCTGCAAAGATCATAAAATCCTACACATGAGAAAAAAAAAAAGGTTTTTCCCCTCAAAAAACAATCTCGATTCCAACTTACCAAATTCGGTGAGGACCGTCGGGGTTCATGATCGGAAGCAGATGGGACAATCGGCGCCGCCGCTCTGCTTGCAACTTTCCCCTTCGTCTCTGCTCAAATCCATCCCATTACCGTCTTCCTCTTCCTCTTCCTCCACCTCCTCCGCCTCCTCCTCCTCATCATCATCATCTTCATCATCGTTGTCGTCATCGCCATCGTCATAATCCTCCTCATCATCGAAAGCTTCGGTGGGAGAGTATCCACCATCGCTGCTCTCATCATCTAAATCCATGTCATCGGATTCAACGGAGCCCGATAATGAATCGAGGAGAGATCCAGAATCTTCCAAGTCGTCGGGCCCTCGCTCCACTCCCTCTGCTGGCTCATCTCGCAGAATGGAATTAGGGTTCGACGTCATTGATGGGATTTGAGAAAAAGAGGAGAGAGATGGCGGAGTCCAGCAGAACAGGAGAATGGAACAGCTTTTGAACAAGTGAAGCGGGCCAGCGGCCACTTACAATAAATTCGGTGCATTTAGTCAGAAAAGACCATTGCTAATTTTATTCGTAACCGACTCTATGGGCTGTTTGTTTCGCCAAAAGTCGGTAATTCGTAAATGACTTGCAACCCAATTATAATTACAGCGTTTGTTTGGATCGTAATTCATAAAAAAGTTACGCAACTCAACTATTACTTACTTGCAATCCAATTATCACTCACTTACAGCCCAGTTACAGTTAATTTTGTGGTCATGTAAATTTGTATTATTTTTTTATGTTAGTATAATTTTTTTTAATATTTAGCACTTTTAATATTTATTTTCAATATTAAAACTTTTTAAATCACCAAATAGTTAATTTTGTGGTTAACTTTTTTACTTACGACTTACATATTATGACAACAAGACGCCGTAAAAAATAATACATTTTCCTACTTACGACTTTATATTGCCAACCAAACACCGTAAAACTTACATGCATGTAACTCATTTACAACTGTAAAAGACTTTACAAATTACAACTTACGAATTACGGCCAATTACGACAACCAAACAGGCCCTAGTATACTGCCGACATTAGTGAACAGCGACCGACGGTGTGAGAGACGAAGGAGCTGTTTGGTTGCAAGCAGGTGGACGGAAGTAAGGAAATAGAGAAGTATAATTGCTCACTTTCTTATCTATTTAAACACCAGAAAAGAAAAATAAGAAAACACCTTTTCTTTTTCTCTTTTCTCTTTTATACAATCATTTCCTCACTTCTAGAGTGCTACAGTTAATTTTGTGGTCATGTAAATCTCATTTGTAATAAGTTGTAGTACAAAACAGTTAATTTTTTGATCATGTAAATCTCACTTGCATTCTAATTACAGTCCATTTTTTATTTTTCTTAATTAATTTTTATTTTAATATTACTTTACGGTCAACTTTGTGGCCAACTTTTTCACTTCCACTTTCACATTACCATCCAAACACCAGAAAAGACAAAATATTTTCCAACCCACACTTTCCAACAACATCCAAACACCGGAAAACTTACTAACCAATTCCCAAGTTCGAAAAGAAATTATTAGCACTTCCTCACTTAACCAAACAGGCCCGAAGAGAAGAGTGATAAAACAAAGTTGAAGTTGGAGAAGAAAGAGGAGGAAAAAGATGAGGAACTAGAAAGAAGGATGATGGAGGGGAGAGGGCTCGCGCGGAGGGAGGAGATCAGAGAAAGGGAGGGGAGGCAGAGAAGCAGAAGAAGGGTGATGGTTGGCGATTGGGCAGAAAAAGAGCGAGAGGAGGATAGCGCGAGAGAGGACAGACAGACGGACACAATTTCTGAAGGAATCACTAGAGAAAACTCTCTCTCTCTCTCTCTTCGCTTAGTCGGCTTTGATAGATTTAACGTTTTTAGACAGAAAAGTCAATTGTAAATGTATATTTGCAACTCTCTCTCTCTCTCTCTCTCTCTCTCTCATTTCCCTTTTTCCCTTTTTCTTTTCTCTTGCCTTTTGCTTCGGTTGGGTTGGGCTGACGTGGGCAGTGTGTTGGTAAACCTTTTGGGCCATGCAAGTTAGCTTGTCAATATAATATTTAGCTTTTTAATATAATATTTCATGGTTCTTCTATATAGTTTAGGGTTTTCAATATTAGTACCTCAATATTAGACATATTTCAGATCAGTGTCGGTCTTAATTTAACCAAAAATGTTTTACTCATATTCGATCTGCATGCATTGAATATGAGGTTTCTTTAGCGAGTCATAACCATATTCTTATCTCGAATATTGGGAAATGGATAAGGATGTAGTACATGCCCATTTTGAAAAGTTTACCTGGCTAAACAAACATGATCATTCATCTTAACTAAAAGCAAACAAGTTACTCTGATTCTGCTTATCTTGATGTCAGTAAAGAGTTGCTTGACATTCATTTTACCTAACAAAACAAGTTACAATAAAATGCATACAAAAGACACGTATCATCTAGGCATGTAGGCAAGAGTATATAATTAAAAAATGTAAGATATAGTGATAATAAAACATGAATCAAAGGTTAAATTGCCAACTGAGTATTACTCAAGCGGCATTATACTTCTTTCTCTTGTGGAAGGTCATGGGTTCGAACCTCCCCATCCGCGGTATGTTTGACTTCCAAGTGTATGAAGGCCACTAGCCTTGATTAATGGTTCGTGGAGACTCATTCACAATACATAATGGCTGTGGATAGAGGCTACTAACAGTTTCGTGAAGACTGTTGTTTACGATTGATTATTGTGCACCTGGTGTCACGCCCCACTTCTCAAAATACGTGAAAACGGACTCGCGACGAGAGTCGGTGACGTATATACGCGAGGAGAATACTCCACATATACACGCTAAGCCTAAAGTAACCTGAACAAACTATAAAAATAAAGTATAATAAATCACAATCACTACAATACACATATAAATGTCTACACAAGATAACAATGAACATAGAAATGAAATAGGATGATAACTAAAAACTGATACATAGAGAAATGGAATCAACTGAACAAAAGAAATCAGGAAATATCGATAATCGAGCCGAGGGTAACTCCAGATTCCTCGCGAAGCGTACGAGCTCATCAACACCTGATCAATAGAAAAAACATCCAATCTGGACTGAACGTGCAAATTCATGGTCGTCAGAAAGCGACCCAATGAATGTGTAAAATAAAAAGGAAGGTGCACGTGTATATAATTTGATGAAATATACAATATAATAATAAAACGATCAAGCAAGAAGAACACTATAATATACAACATATGAATAAACAATGATGATTACGGACTACTCTAAAACCATGTGATAGAGTCAGGTGTCTATCATAGTGTATATATCAGGTGGACAAAATCAGTCAGTGTTAGAGTCCAAGTGTCCAACAAAGTATACATGTATCAGGTAAATACAATCAGTCACAGTACGTTATGAATAGTTTATTATTATTTATTATGCCAGCGAACACCAATTGCCACCTGTAATAAATGCATCCCATACTACGTCCACCACACATGTCAATCGGGGTTCTAAGTTATTGAAATTGATTGGAAGAGATGTTGTCCATGCTTTAGGTAGGTTCCGTACATACCAGGAATCACGACCCAATTACCTAGTGCTAAACCATATCCTACCGTTAGATAGTCAATAACAATAACAATATGAACAATACGGGATGTCAGTCATCCCCCGGAACCCTACAGTGGAACCGTATCTCAGTTGTGCAACCAGTATCCTAGGTCTACCCAAAATACAGACGTTGTCTCCTCCATCAATTTCCCCAATTTCAGTGTAAGTTGTCTATTACATTATTATTTAGATCACTCAATGTCCATGTCATTTCAATTACTGGGATGATACAGTGACAGTAACAAAATAATGGTAACAATAACAATGAGGACAATATCACCGTGTAAACGGCAGAATAATAGAACAATATATGTGTTATGGTCTGACAATATTTTTCTAGTAATTTCAGTAATATGGATTAATACAATAACAAGTTCGGATACTGCTCAATAGATAGTCTCATTTAGAATTGCTCAACATCTCATCCATCTGTACTAAGATACAATAGTAACTGATCCATCAACTTTTAGTCTCAATACAATCGTCGTGAACATCAACTATCAATCCATGTCAAAGTAATCTGCTATAGCAAACCACCATCTCAATGAATCAATAATTAGTTCTCTCACCCTATCAATCTACTCTGATCCTCAATTCATCGATATATCCATCCTCTAGTCAATAATCTATCAGAATCTCACATAAACAGTCAGCTACATCTAATTATATCCTCATTATCGAATAACATTAAGATCACCAATCAAGATCATCAAACACTCTCACTTCTATCAAGACCAATTACAAGATCCAAATAAAGAATATACATTTCAGGTGAACTCCAACTCTCACTAAGTCCAAACATAGATCCAAGCATCAAGGGAGAATCAGTCTTCTAGTAAAGTAGCATCCTATTCTTTTAGTCCTCAATATTCAAAAAGGATCCCTATTTAAATAATCACCAAACAATTGCTTCACAAATACTACACATGAAATATGTACTACACCACTCATCCACAAGCACGAATTAGGCTAATCCCTCGGTCCAGTCATGTCACAATCTAAGGTATACCACAAATAATTCTAAATCCGAAACGGTAAACATCTATACATGAAATGATAGGACAAGAATATCTCAGTGATAAGATAACAAATCCATATATATATATATATCAAGATATATCTGATCTATCATCTGTGGTCTACCTAAACTCTCCCTCGGTATGACAATACAAGTCTAGTAATCCATTATACATCTTTAAGTTTACAATTCCACTAGTACGATTTGTCCCAAGCTCGAGTCAACTTTATTCCAATTAAATCCATTAATAGGTTCAAGTATCAACTACTGAATAACTAACTTAATATCCAGTCGATAATTTATCGGGTACAATTCAGTCTCAAACACTACTACTCAAATATAGGTATCATTTAAGTGAACATGGTCATGAACAATAATTAACAAGCATAAACAATATCGGAATATGATAATAATTAAACAGGAGATAACGATAATTAATAATAATGTAAAAGAAAATACTGGCTATGTCTCATGAAGTGATACGAGTAATTATACTGATAAAATATATCAGATGGTCACATGAAATGATACGAGTAAAACACAAATATCCAGTGATAATGGTAAACAGGGAAATAAGAGAATAGCAACTACTCACATGAAATGACACAGTTTTGAATCCGAATCGCCATCTGATTTTCACTGTACGAACCGGTATGAATCTCCGGATCATCTCGTGGGTCGGTCTTCGAATCACCAGTATATTGGGTCAATAACGGGCATAAATCTGAATCAGGTCTGAGTCTTTTGTTATCGAGTTTAGATCGCACGAACAAGTCTGTAATCGCTGCAACACGCATCCAAACACACATAATATATATACTCATTCACACTTGTACACACACACACACGTGTACACCCAATCATATACACAACACATGCATATATACATGATTATTCACACGTATTTATACACTTACATGCATGTACACACACGTACACATATATACACAAACACCCATGTATGCACACACGCTCACGTACATACACTAACACATGCATATTCACACACATATATTAACACACACACATTAATACATACATACATACATGCATTTAAATATTAACACCCATGCATGCATATTAAAACACACGAGCATACACATAATTATAACAACACATTCACACATTAACACTCTAATACACACACACACATTAATAAACATACACATCTACACATACACATTATCATACAATAAACATACCCATTCACTTTAATACATAAGTATATATATACATATAGAAACTCACACATGCATGCACCTAATCAAATATAACACAACACACATGAAAATACAAAGGGGGGGGAGAGAGAGAGAGGCTTATGGCAAAGGAGAGTGGTGGCCATGATAAGGGTTCGTCGATGGCGATCAGTAGAGACAGAAGCCGAGGAGGAGGTCGACGGCTCGAGGATCTCGCCGGATAGGATGTGGGTGTGCTCACGCTCACCGGCGGAGGACGACAGCGACTCACTGAGAGATGGGAGGTGGGGGAGGTTTCAAAGGGCCAAGGAGGTGTTGTCGGCCTATGGAAGGGGGTGCGCTAGTCTGGGCGCTGCACACAGGAGGGATGGGGTGGATATCGGTGCTCAGGGCCTCAAGGAAGATTGGATGGGGCTGTCGTGGCCATGGAGCTGCGGGTTGGTGTGGTTCGACCTGGATGTTGCTGACCAAGGAGGAGGAACACGGCCTGGGTTGGTGTGGCCTGGTGGAGATGGGGCAACAGATGGGGGAGTGGGAGCACGGTATGAGGGGTTGTGCGTCAAGGAGGGGATGTGCAGGTGGTGGTCAGTTGATCATGAGGCTACTGGAGGAGGGGACTGTTGGCCCAAAGGCCAATCACTCTAGTTTTGATGATGATCAACTTATGTAGTTATAGTACTAATGATCTTGTGTTTATTTAGTTTCAGATTTGTGATCAAGATTTTAGTAGGTGTGTAGCTTCAACAAAGGATTTAAAGTCAAGTTTTAGAGCTTACACGGTTTGATCCAACGAGCTAGTGATCGAGTTTGGATCGTGTTTGGACCAAGTCAAGAAGATGAGAAGACTTCAAGTGAAGACTTCATGAAGACTTGTGTTTAGGTTTGTTTTATAAGATTTTATTTTTAGATAAAATGTAAAGGATAGAATAGTTGGTGGATTGCTCAAGTATATCTATACACACACACTCTTGATTTAGATGAGTTTTCATAAAAGAATTTTCATTTTGAAAAAATGCAAAAGAGTTTTCTTTTTGAAAAATATCAGTTTGAGTTGTGTTTTGTTTTTGGTATTCAAGTTTATATGTTTTAACCAAAACCATGTTTAGATCTTAATGTCAAAAACATAGATATTTCACCATATTTGTGTAGTGGATCATATCCATATACTCTATGCTTCAAATGAGTTTAGAATATCTTGTTTTTGTATTTGGAGAAGTTTGAAAAAATAAGTTTTAGAAAAATCAATTTTGGAAAAATACAGTTTTCGTTTTTAAGCCAAAATTTTTAAGTTACAAAAATAGTCTAAATTATTTGTAACATGTCTTGATTTTGTGCAAGCATGTTTGTTTATCAAAGTATATTGGTAAAACTATTTTTGTAGATTTTTCATGATTTTATGGGATTTTATTTGAGCCAAAATGACCAAGTTTTTCTTTCCCAAAAATCCCTGACCTGACTTCATCCGGTCGACCGGGATGGTCGACCGTAGCTTGAAGTCGGCGGACCGTATCGGTCGACCGATGTGCACAGCGTGCACGCCAGTATCTGGCTGGAGGGCCGGTCGACCGGGACGGTCGACCGTCCAGAGAGCTTTGCTCTCTGGAAATCCTCGGTCGACCGGGACGATCGACCGACAAAGAGATCTGCTCTCTGTTCCAGAGGTTCGGTCGACCGACCGGTCGACCGCTACCCCAACGGTCAGAAATCTGACCATTGGCGGTCGACCGGGCGGTCGACCGTCAGGCCACCTGATCCCAACGGCTAGTTTTTCTATCCCTATAAATTTGGGGGTTTGGGTGCTGTTTTCTCCAAGATTTTAAGTGAATTTTTATAACAGTTTTTCCTACTCTTTTAAGAGGTTTTCTCCACTTATATTAGAGCCAATATTTCTAATCAAAAGGAGAGTTTATCAAGAGTGTTTTCAAAGTGATTTTTCTTGAGTTTTCCTCCACCATCTCTTTCCTTGTTTTTCTCACAAACACTTGAGCAACCCATTGACATATTCATCCTATAGGAGTGTTCTTGTGAGATTGTTTTTAGGTGATCAAAGTGTTGTGATCACCAAAGACTTCATCTTTGTACTTTGAGGAGGCGGACGGTTGTGTTCGCGGTGGTTTCGAGTTCGTGTGTGAACTCTGTGTTTGAGGTGCGGCCTCGGCGAGCTAGAGAGCTTGCGGTGTGTACGGACTAGGGAGTCCGAGAGCTTGTAGGTGTTGCGGCACCGAGTGATCCGGTGGGATCTATTATAGTGGAAATCCTTCAAGGTGTTGAAGGCGGGGATGTAGAGCAAGGGTGCTCGAACCTCGAAACAAATCCCTTGTGTTTGCGATTGCTCACTCTCTCTATCTCCTTATTTATATCTTGCATGCTTCTTTTGTGTTTATCTTTACATGCTTGATATATTGTGTGCTTATTGATATATGCTTGGGGATTGTTTGCTAACACTAGTATTCAACCAAGAGAGCCAACGCGGCAACTCAACTCTTATTTAGAGGAATCTTGAGGAGTTTGTCCAGAGCCCTTCACGGGAAATTCGGCAACACTCTTGTGTTATACGTGGTGTTTAGTTTAAGAAGTTTAGTTTGGGTCATATAAGTTTTTAATTCCGCATTTAGTGACCATAAGATTAGCCATCACCTATTCACCCCCCCTCTAGGTGACTTTACAGGGACGGGGGTGAGAAGGGGAGTGGCTCAGTTGGAGAAGAGGTAGGGGAAAATGGGAGATGGCGACTATGGGTGGCAAGGGAAGAGAGTTGGAGAGATTAAGATTATGGTTTAGGGATTAAATTAGGAGTTGATTAAATAGGAAGCGTATAAGTATAGGGTTTCGGGTTGATAATGGGTAGTAGGTTGTGTTATGGAATGCTAATGGGTATGGGCTGGACTAGGAATCAAAGAAATGGAAATGTGCGGGTAGAATCAAGGAATAAAAAAATACTACTACCACTAATAATAAATATAATAATAATAAATAATAGTAACAATAGTAATAATAGTATTAGTTAGCCAACTAATAGTAATAACATTAACAGAATAATAATATCAATACTAATAATAATAATTATACTTAGTAATATTAATACATAATGGTACTTATCAATAACAATAATACACAAAGATATTTAACAATAACAATAATAATAATTAACATAAAATACATGTACATAAATTAAAAATATTATTACTCATTATTAAATCTTGTATTTCAAAAATAGAGATATTACACCAGGTGTTCTATTCTTCCTTGTGGGAGTTTCTTTCTTTAATGTGGCGAAGTCGACCGGGAGCATCTCAGGCCTGCTCCATGCGCCGTTTTCTTTCTCCTTTGTCGTCCGATCTCTGTGCTACCTTCTTCCATCTCCTCCATCTCCTCTATCTCCTCTCTCCCAACACATCCATATCTTCACCACCCAAAACATCAACCACACGCGGACAAAAATGCTCACTTCCATTCACAAAT
The DNA here is from genome assembly GCA_038442645.1 of Agave tequilana. Classification (NCBI taxonomy): domain Eukaryota; kingdom Viridiplantae; phylum Streptophyta; class Magnoliopsida; order Asparagales; family Asparagaceae; genus Agave; species Agave tequilana. The sequence continues at coordinate 64,616 of JAVJIF010006240.1, read as the reverse complement.
TTGTTTTGATAGCTATTAGAATTTTGTTTGAGAATTACTAACCTGTTGAGCAAACCCTAAGCGTGATGAAGAAGACGCATCCCTCATTTTTTTCTCTCCTAATTCTTCAAGCAGATTTTTTGGATTCAGAGCATGCTTGCATTAGGTCACAACTTATATTTAAAAAAAAGGAAAAAAATAAAAAGGAAGGGAAAAATAAATATTTCAACTTCAAAAGGAAATCATCTCATCTGTCCAAAAGGGAAATCAGTTGGCTGACGCATTCTTGTACCATACAAGAAACGACCGATACAAGATATTTCAACTTTAATCTCAAAACAACAATGCTATTTGGATCCCGGCCTTGTTCCCGCGCTGAGGTGTCATGTCAAGTGGCAAGGCCACGTCAGCGCACCGGTGCGTGACAGGTTCTCCCCCTTAAATCCCACTCTCTTCCATTCTCTCTTTATATCCTTGTGCATTTCGCGCCCTATCCAAAGTTCGCCTGCCAAATTCCCACTCTATCTCGTCTCCTTTACCACGCCTGCGACCTTATCGACTCGCCGGCGCCGCCGATGTGCCGATCCACACTCCTCCCCCATCCACTCTTATTTTGGTCTCCATCTCTCTGAAAATTTGTGAGCCTTAGAATCTCTCCCAAAATTCGTCGTCTCCATCACCTCGCTGACGACCCCAGCCACTCCACGCCGCCCCCAGACCTTCGTCTTTCGCTGCGTGGTAGCCCTCGTCACCAGCCCCCACCTCGCGCTGCCCATCGTGATCTCCGAGATTCTCTCAAAGTTCGTATCTTTCCCAACCTCAATTTATTTTTTTGTGTGTGACGAGTGCTCGGGTTATCAAAGTTTTGAACTGTAAATAGCATTTGTTATTTGGTTATTGTTATTGTTATTGTTATTACTATGCATCTCACTTTCGAACTGTAAATAGCAAAGTTAATAAATCAATTGGCTCTTGTTAATGGATCTTTCCATTATCAATTGGCTCTTGTTAATGGATCTGCAAAATTAATAAATCAATTAGCTCTTGTTAATGGGTTATATTTGTTACTTGTTATTTGGTGTATTGGTAGTTTTTCTCATTTATCAAAGAAGTCAATTGGCTCTTGTTAATGGATCTGTAAATTACTTGAAATATGTGTTAATGGCTTTGTAAGTTGATATAGGTTATGTTGATATGTCAATTGTGAATAGAAAATATTGTACGGTTTTCAGATTATGTAATTTGTAAATTACTTGAAATATTTAGTTAGTACTTCATGTAGAATATATGTTTGTTTTTAACTTTTTGATTTGTTGATTTTTCTGTAGATTCAAAATGAGCTATGCATCAATGAGTATCAATCATCCCAGTCCAGGCGTCATTGTGATTTAGAGGCTAAATATTTTACTTGTTGCAAGGGAACTAATAAGGGCAAGAAATTTATGGGCATGCAAATTTCATTTTAAAAGAGAGTTCGGGATGTGGCTTCTTTCAGTGGTCTCTAGAAGATGAAGGCGTGAATCTGACAAAAGAGATGAAAAAGATACGGAAAGAAATTGAGAATGTTTCAAAAAAAGTTGACAAAATTCAAAATTGTATGGAAGATTTAAGTAGAAAATTAAAATTTGTTATGTGGGTGATTGTTGTAGTAGTAATTATCAAAGTTATTTTGTAATCCCAGGCGTCATTTATTTCTTGAAATTTGTTATGTGTGAGATTGTTGTAGTAGTGATTGTCAAGGAAAAAAATTGTGTTGCCTTCTCCTCTTTCTTGCAATCTCATTCTCTTTCTATATTTTCACTCTCATATTCTTTTTTCTTCTCTCTTATTCATTTTTTATTCTTCTTCCTCCTCCCTTCCTCTTTTAATGCTCTTGGAGCATATTCAAATATAAGTGTCACATTGTCATGCTTATGCATGTGTGGCGTTTGTCCCAAATGTCATGTTGAGACTTGGATGCATATGTGTTGTGCATAACCAAATGCTCTTAAAGAGTGGTTGTTAATATGAGCTAATATGAGCAGATGAATGCGGACACAATTGTTTCCCACAATCACCCAAGTTATGAAACTGGCCGAAAAGTATGTCTTATGATGATTATTAGCTGTTGTTTTTTTATGCCCTCTTTGTATTAAGAGAGTGCATTTCTTGTTTAAAGATGCGCATTTTATTCAGCATTGCCCCACAAATGGTGACCCAAAATATTGTATTTTGTTGACACCTTTCAATTGACACAGAGCTGCTTTTGAGAAGGAAAATGAGGGAATGCCTTCCACTCGACCTGTCAGTAATCTTCCGCCTGAACTACGGTGTTGTGAACCAACAGAAAACCATTAGGCGACGAATTTGGGGAGAGACTCGACGGCTCACAAATTTTTAGAGAGATGGAGACCAGAATGAGAGGGGATGGGGGGAGTGTGGATCGGCACCTCGGCGGCGCCAGCGAGTCGATAGGGTCGTCGGCATGGTGAAGGAGACGAGAGAGTGGAAATTTGGCCGGCGAGCTTTGACTAGGGCACAAAATGAACACGACTGTAAAGAGATAATGGAAGAGAGTGGGATTTGAGAGGGAGAACCCGTCACGCACTCGTGCGTTGACGTGATTTTGTCACTTGGACGACACGTCAGCGTGAGAGGAAGGCCGGGATTTAAAGGATTCGGTTCATGTGTGTGAGCCACACACACACAATAAGAGGACCAATCTCATGTTGACACGTGAATTGAACCTCTTATAATCTCTTATAATATGAGTATGAGACCCATACCCATAATATATTATAAGAGAATCAATATATATATCAATACGTGATTGATCCTCTTATTATATGTATATCTGATATACATAAACTGAACCCGGATCCAAATAGCATCGTTGACCCTAAAATCCAAACCAAACACTGAGGAGAGGGAGAGGGGGAGGGAGCAAGAGGAAAATCCATGGCGAGAAGCATCTCCTACATCTCCTCATCTCAACTCATCTCCATCAATCGGACTGCAAGGGTTGCCATCGTCGATGTCAGGTGATCTCTTTGATTTCCCTAAAAACTAACAAGCCACTTAGTTAAAATTCTTTTTTTAATATAAATATTGATTTTATTTTTTGTAATTTGTAAAGGGACGAGGAGAGGAGCTATGATGCGCACATCGGCGGGTCTCTTCACTACGCCAGCGACTCGTTCTCGGAGAAGATGCCGGAGCTCTTGCAGGCCGTCAAGGGCAAGGACACTCTCGTCTTCCATTGCGCACTCAGCAAGGTCATTTCTCAAATTTCAAGCAACTGATTTTGCGATGTTTTATTGCATTCTTGATCTGGGCCTCTTTATTTTGCACAATGGGGTGTAAGGCGAATTTCAGGAGTGAGTTCCTAATTGCTGCATTTTCCAAATAGAAGCTAGTATAAAATGTTGCTTGTGCTGAAAATATAGCTTCCCATGAGATGCGTAGTGTGCCCATTTATTTGTTGTTTGTGCTATAGAGATGATTTATCAATGATCTGAAAATTCATCACGTTAGGTTCACAATTCAAGATGCTATATAGCCGAAAGTGAGGTTATTAGTATTAGTATTACCATTTAGGCTATCTCAAATTCTCAACCATCATCATCATTATAGTCATGGTCATCATTGTCATTATCTTTCTTGTTTTCAAGTGTTTTCCTATTAGAACACTGTATAATATGTATCATAAGAAGGTACCAAGAAATAATTGTCTTGAAGAAGTGTTTTCAATCAGTTGTCAATCTGCATGTGCAACAAAGGCCAATGTGCGTGCTAGTTAGGAGAAGTGATCTGATTGTAGTTAATGTAAGCAGCAAGGATTAGAGGTAGGCCTAATTGAACATGGTGAGGACTAGAGGTAGGCCTAATTGAACATGGTAACGACTAGAGGTAGGCCTAATTGAACACGGAATCAGGCATTTAAAAAGGATATAACGGTTGTTAATTTAATCAAGAAGCTTCCTCTAACAAATCTGAATGGAAGAAAATTATTCATATTGCCGACCAAAAAGTTTGTGATGAAGGCTTTCATGTTATAATTAGTTGTCAGTTTAATGTTCAACTCTTCCATACCTTGGTGCTAAATTTCTCAGCGAGTAGTAAGAACCTTGACCTAAAACCTTTAAAACCTTCAAGGCTAATTGCTCCACAAGTAGGTACTCGTTTAGTCATTAATACAAGCAGTGTTGTATTGAATGACCTAGGCGTGCGCCTAAGTGGTTGCTTAAGTTGTCCGAACTTCAAGTTGCTTAAATTAGGCAGCCACCTGGGTGGTCTAGGCTGCTCTAAGAATTAGACGCCCCAAGCATAGCACTTTTTTAAAAACTGGTTATAATCTACTCACCTCAGGGTCAAATATCCTAACATCCTTAGACTAAGCAATATCTCTATCTATCATTTCTTTTGTTTTGTTTTTGTGCTGCTTACAGGATTTAAACCTTGAACTTTTTACAATTCATTACCATCCCTTTACCACATGAGCATTCCTCTAGGTAATAGAAGGTTTCTTGAAAAGCTAAGAGGATGAGGTTTGTATTGGGAAATAACATTCATCTTTAGCTATCAATATGCAAAGCAGTTGAATTCAGTTACATCCACAATGATGCAAAGCCTTATGGTATACATATGATTAATCAACAAATGATATATAAAACACGAAATTAAGCAGGAAGTGATGGAGAAAAACAGTTGGCTAACTGGGAAGAGACTCCTTAGGTTAGTAGAAGTGAGGGTATCATTAGCAGGATTGTTGTGGTGATTGATTAAAAAAACTCAAAATTGATTCAGTGGACTAGCTAGGAGGCATGCTGATGGGGGAATCAAACGGCTAGAATTTATTAGAATTTAAGATTTAGATTTGAAGAAATTTGAGTAGATTTGATTGAGATTTAGGATTTATGTGAATTTAGATTTGGGTAGATTTGACTGAGGTTCTTTTTTATCAATAATTGCACGTATGATGTACGTATTGTAGGCGATATACCCCAAGTACTTGGGACTTTTCTAGCACTTTTTTTAAAAACTGGTTATATTCTACTCACATCGGGGTCAAATATCCTAACATCCCTAAACTAAGCAATGTCTCTATTTATCATTTCTTTTGTTTTGTTTTTGTGCTGGTTACAGGATTTAAACCTTGAACTTTTTACAATTCACTACCATCCCCTTACCACATGAGCATTCCTCTGGGTAATGAAAGGTTTCTTGAAAAGCCAAGAGGATGAGGTTTGTATTGGGAAATAACATTCATCTTTAGCTATCAATATGCAAAGCAGTTGAATTCAGTTATATCCACAATGGTGCAAAGCCTCCTGGTAAACATATGATTAATAAATGATATATAAAATTTGATATGAAACAGGAAGTAAGGGAGAAAAACAGTTGGCTAAAAGGGAAGAGACTCCTTAGGTTAGCAGAAGTGAGGGTTCCATTAGCAGGATTGTTGTGGTGATTGATAAAAAAACTCCAAGAAGACTGATCCAGTGGACTGGGACTGTCTGGGAGGCGCTGATGAGGGAATCAAATGGTAGGATTTAGGATTTAGATTTGAAGAAATTTGAGTAGGTTTGATTGAGATTTAAGATTTATTTGAATTTAGATTTAGGTAGATTTGACTGAGGTTCTATTTGATCAATAATTGCACATTTGGTGCACGTATTATAGGCTATATATAGCTATGTATTGAACTTTGAAGGGGAGACGATGATTTGATTTAATGAAACCCAAATTAGCATGCTGATGGGTTTTTCAAAATGAATCTCTTGCATGTTGATTTGTGAGACTGAGTAAGAGATCACCTGAGCGCTGAGGGCCAAATTAATCTTTATCTCCTTATCTTTTCTCAATTTCTACAAACCCTAATTTCCCCCCTCTTCCCCTTTTCTCTTATTTAGTTATGCATCACATGTGCACTGGTTATTGTGTTTTCTGTGTCTTAAAAATGCTATGCATGGACGTATGAACAATTTATATTACAGATAATCAGAATAACAGTAAGATTGTATCCATTAAATGGCCCACGTTACGTAGGATATCCCTACCCCTTTATCATCGTTGTGATTATTGTACCTTTGAATTGTTCATTGAGTTATTTGGGCCTAGTCAGATCTCAAGGATTTCTAGATTTTATCTTTATTGGAGATTATTCTTGGTATACCTCTGTTTGATGGAGAGTAACCCTGAATGTGTTTTAAAAAACAGTTTAATCTTTTCATAAAGGAACCCAAAATCAAACTGAAAAGTATTCCTTCTAGACTGATTTATTCCATTAAAATCTCTGATACAAGAAATTGGAACAAAAAGTTTAGGATCTCAAGTTTATAGAAGTTTGATCTGAATGTGATTTATGTTCTGAAAGAGACTGAAAATGCTTGATAATACAGGAAACCTTTTTCTGATCAAGGAAAGTTGTTAGATTATCCAGCTTGTGTGAGATATTGGGACTGATTACGAATTTTCTTATGCTAGACCAGTCATTACTTTTGCTGGGAGCCCAGTTGATTGATACATGCTACTCCTATAACTTCAACCTCGGCAATCCTTAATTCATACGCTAAAGTTAAAAGGAATTCAACTGAAGACTTTGTTATGAATAAATTTATAAGGATGCTACATGCATCGTTGAGATATTGTTCAGGCTGCATCTCATCTGATAAAAGATTTTCCACCAATTATTTGTGTTTTTACCTAAGAGAATCTTATACCACTGCAGGTTATGGAGCAAATGCTTGTGGTTTAGGGCTAGTCAGATGCCAAACTTAGGAAGTTGTAGTAGTGTTCCTGTAATTGAGAACTCTAATATGGCCTTGCTCTGATAAATCCAATGGAGATGTATTTAGGAAGGCTCGACTTTATTTGGTATGAAGCATATAAAACTTATTGTGGCTTTATTAGTAAGCAAGTACACAATGCACTAGACTTGTAATTCAAAACTCATGGAGATTGGCTGTTAGCCTCACAGTTCGAAGATTCGGCCGAGTCGGATACGACTCGGCCTGTTTCGAGACGAGTCTGATACCCGATTCAGTGTTTTCAACTCAGAATTGGTCGACTCGGCCAGGACTCGGCCTGACTCGGCCGAATTGGCTGGGTTACGATATGACTTGGTCTGACTCGGTCGAGTCAAATCCGAGCCTTGGCCGATTCGACCAAACCGTTGTTTGCTCGTGATCTTCCATCTGCTCGGTTATAAAAGGGAAAAAGGAAAAAAATACCTACCTTGCCGACGAGCACAAATCCAGATATGGACCTCGCTCCTCCGACCTCCGACGAGCCGCCGCCGATCTCCAGGTGTGTTTCTTTCTCCCTCTTCATCTCCCAGTCTCTTTCTGTCTCTTTCTCTCCCTCCCTCTGTTTCTCTCTCACCTTCTCTTACCCGCTCTGTCTCTCTCTCCCCCATGCCATTTGTCTCTCACCCTCTGTCTCTTTCTCACTCTCCCTCCGTCTGTTCCTCTCCCCTTCCCTCTTTCACCCTCTCTGTCTCTCTCCCTCTCTCAGTCTCCCTCTGTTTCTTTCTCTCTACCTCCCTCTGTTTCTCTCTCCCCCCTCCTTCTCTCACCCGCTTTCTGCCTTTCTCCCTCTCCATCTCCCAGTCTCTCTCTGTCTCTTTCTCTCCCTCCCTCTGTTTCCCTCCCCCTCCCTCTCTCTCTCTCTCTCCCTCCCCCCTCTCCATCTCCTTAACTCTCTCTGTTAATTTAATTTAGTTAATTTAATCTAGTTGCTAATAGTAGTCTAAATTTAATCTAGTTAATTTAATATAGATAATTTAATATATATATATATATAAAGCTAATATTAATATGGTTAATTTAACATAAAGCTAATATTAATCTAGTTAATTTAACATATAGCTAATATTTGTTTAAATTTAATCTAGTTAATTTAATATATAGCTAATATTATTCTAAATTTAATCTAGTTAATTTAACATTAATATTAATTTAATTTTTTAATGTTAATTCATTAGAAATGTTTTTATTTACTGTACATTTAATTTAGTGTAAATTTACTCTTTTAATGTTAATATTTTATTTTAATTTAATTTAATAGGTAATTTTTTAAATTTCAGTATAGTTACAAAGCGGCGCGATATTGGATGGGAACATAGTATCCCTGTTGGTGAAAGTAGAAAACTTGTGAAGTATAATTATTGTAGGAAACAAGTACATGATGATATCACTAAATTGAAGCAACACATAACACATGTATCAGGCCAGGTGAAAAGATGCTTGCAAGTACCAAAAGAAGTGTCTCAATTATTGAAACATCTTTCTGAAAGTAGCAAAGATAGAGCAACCATAAAATCTAAGAAAGAGCGGCTTATGAAATCTTTAAGTTAGGAAAATTTTTATGATGTGGTCGATAAAGATTTTGAAAATTAAATTGAAGAAGTTAGTGGTTTGAAAGAAGTTGAAATAAGACAATTAAATCAAGTTATGAAAGAAAGTCGTGAAATGACTTGGAGATCGGCAGAAGGTCATACAAGAGATGTTTGTGGCAGTAGTTCGCGGTGATGTTGGTGATGATGACGACGGTGATGGCGGTGATGATGATGATGGCGGTTATGGCGGTGATGATGAAGAGACTCATGGTGTTGGTGGAAGCCAACGAGGTGGTGCTATGACATTGAATTCAGAGTATTATGCCACACAAGATACATATCATGGAGACCAACCAGGGATTTCGCAACAACGCAAGCATTTGAATCGGTTGGTTGATTTGAGTTCTAACGATGATTATTCGAGTGTATATGATAGCTACTCACATGGTTATCGTATTCTTGAAGGTCATTTACAGGGTTTGAGTTTGATATTATGCCAATATTTTAGCATTGATTATTCTAGTGCTGGTGAATATTCTACTAGCAGTCCTGAATATCGAGGTTTTGGGTATTATCACCATGGAGCTGATATTGCACAACCCCCACTGCCATATTACTCTGATGTTGGATTCTCTAGCCAATCATATCGCTCTACTGGATCTCACCCACAAACATACTATTAACCTTATGAAAACTATACACCTGATTTTTATACTTATCGCGGGGATTATGATATTGATGATTTTGTGCCTCATCGCAATTCAATGTGAAAATGACTACATTAGCAAGTATCTATAAATATATTTTGTGCAATTATTATATTATGCATGTATTTTGATATGTTTCTACTGACGATGCGTGTATTTATACTTTCGCTTTATGTTTAGTGTGTTAGATGATAGGTTTTGGGTATGTGATAAATGAATATTGATGTTTACATTTTTTTTAGAATTGTCGTGTTTTTTCAGAATTTTTTCAACTTCTATGTAGCGTTTTGTGCGTATCGCCCGAGTCTGATCCGAGACGCCAAGAGCGATCCATCTCGGTGCTCGCCGAGTCGGCGGCCAAGACCGCGACTTTGAACCATGGTTAGCCTGCCACTAAAGAACTTGTAAAATATGAAGTGAGGTTACATCGTGTTATGGATCAAGAGCCAGCTAACATTTTGGTGATGCATAGCAATACATGTTCTAGGTTGGGTTGGTTATTGCTTGCAGCTGTAGGTGTGTAATTCTCTCCTCTATCAACAGTGGTTGCAAGCGAGCATTGTACATATATATGCTCTAAAATAAGGGATGTTAGAAGCTTTGGAACTATTCTATGCATAGATTAGGAATATTATTAGGTTAGGCACATTATTTATTGCATGGATAAATCTCTCCTCTACCAATAATGGTTGCAAACGAGGAGTGTAAATATATATACCCTAAATAAGGGATGTTAGAAGTTTTGGAACTATTATGTGCATAGATTAGGAGTGTTATTGGGCACATTATTTATTGCATGGGTCCTACTCTACTATTATAACTACAAACTCTTTTGATTAGAGTGCTAATTTCTTAGTGACAAACTTTCGTGTTACGTCCAAACAAAACCTAGCTATACATTTACAAATCTTTAAATAAGCTTGAAATCCAGACCTTCATTTATGTCCCTATCTCAGAAAGAAGTTTGAAATTTAAAAAAAGGTATTTATTAGGGATCTTTAACTCAAAAAAGAATTTTGAACAACATTTATTAAAACATGATACTTATACGAAGAAAGAAGATGAGAGGTCTCTTCCTTTTCCGTTCAAAATTAGAGTTATCTAGAACCAAGGCAAAAAGCTATAAAAAAGATACATAGAAAAATCCTTAATAAATTTTATTTTACACCAATTCTACTAGCATGTGCCAAAAATCTAGTTATCTTAATCTTATTGGCTAATTTATTTGCCCATTACAAGTCATGATTCATGATCACCCCCCTCGATGTCCAGAATCAAGGGCAATGCAACTGAACTGTATATCCACCATAGAAAATGCCTTGGTGATTGGAGGATACACAAGTCTCCAACCAGTCCTTTCTATTAATTTCATCTTCTCTTCTTCCCTCCTGTTTTCTCTTCCTCTCTTTTCTAGTTTGTTTGCTCAATTGAATGGGGAAAACCCGTAAGGCTCAATTTGCAAGTTAAAAACTTAAACATTGAACTTCCTATAATAATGAGACCTTAACTTGATCATGCCAGTTTACATCTTGACCTGAATAATGATCAAGTGGCTGAGACTTGCATGCTAATTGGTCAAATAATTGCATCCGAGATCCATTCATTTCTGATGTTTAGACTGAAGATTGTGCGATGAATGTTTGGCGTTTTTGTCTGCATACATGCATGGATGGGTTTGTGGCTGTGGTGTTTGCAAACAGGGTCAAGAAACATGGATAGATTTAGGGAAATACTTTCTTAAGTTCAATGTCGGCAATGAAACTGAGTGAAAATTGCATCTCATTCTCCCTAATTTCATTTATTTCCAGAACTCCATGCAAACAGGAACATGTGTTTTTTCCCTGTTGTTTTCTATAAATGAATTTTTGATGTAGAAATTTTGATGACATCGTTAAACATACTGTTTGTAACGTCCCGATCTCATAGATACGGGGACGTTATGACGACGTACATACGCAGAGTGAAAATACCCTCACATACGTACGCTAAGCCTCAGTTCAGGGAATAAACATAATATACACAATAATTCTAGCATTAAATAAGTACAAAAATACCTGCAAAAGGGGTCAGTGATCATAATAAATATGAAAATAGGGATAAATAAGGAAATAGAAACAAATAACAAAGATACTTATGAATCGGAAAGCGTGGCAGTCTGAAAATAATATCTTAGGAAGTATCAGGTGTTATGAAATTTCTGAGCTCCAATCTAGACACGCAAACTTAGAGTCGTCAGAAAGCGACTAGTGAGTAATAAAATAAAGGAAACAATAATATATATATATACACACACACACACACACTATAATAGTACAATCACGATAATATACAATACATGTTAGGGTAACAATGATACAATATAAATATTCTAACAACCGATATATCAATATTACAAATGTAATATGATATCAGTGCTATAACATCATAAATACCTAGCATGTTATAATAGTTATCTCTACGATATTATCCAATTCTATATCATTAATATCAATTAACATGTCTGACTATGCTACCAAATAATAATATACATAATAAATGAATGAAATAATAGGTGAGTCTAAATGAGGGAATTATGTTATTATAATCAGTAAGAGATACCATTAATATGTTATTCTAAATGTGCATAATATGATACAGTATTGAGTGATTTTCTAACCAATTCAATGTGTTTAAGACATGTGGCAAGTTTTAATTATTTAATATTTCTTATTTAATCCTAGTAGTAACAATAGCATAATAGTGTCGTGATGAATATGAGCATGTAGATATGAATATGCAGAGTAACCACACTACAGTGTAATGCTTATACAATAGCATTGTATTTACAGAGCATATATGAGCAGTGTTTTAAATATCGGATATCGGCGATATACCGGTCGGCAAAATTATGTACCGGATACCGGATAACGGGTGGTATCTCGCGATATGGTACTAAATACCGGTTGATATATCAATAGTAAATACATATAAGACATTATTAAAAGAAATAAGTTATTATCCAAACATCATATAAAAGCATCATTGAAATACCATAATGAACATAGAATAAAATAAAACAATCTCTCAAGTAAAAAATAATAATTATTATCCAAATAAGTAACTATAAGGGCTGATATATCGGATATTTCATCTCGGATATCGGCCGATATATCGGCCACGTGGCGATATATCGGCCAATATCGGTTCAAAACGATATCCGATAAATTTTTGCACTTATCGTATCGTTTTGTATAAAATATCGATATCTCGGCCGATATACCGGTATATCGGCCGATATACCGGTATATCGGCCGATATTTAAAACAATGTATATGAGGCAGAGAATACATGGAATAATGAGTATACATGTATATGAATAGTGTCTCCACATGAAGTACGCGGTATACATGTGACATGGATATATTAAGAACTGTAACAAGTAAGAATGAACAATAATATACATGTACCAAGAAAGTCATGTTATTTATACAATAATAACAATCAGTACCGCTTGATATTTTAATCAATCTCTTCCAGTGTCCCATACCACTGGCAGTTCATACCGGAACCCGTACTCTCGACGAACTCATCCGAACATGGCATACGGGTATCATTATCTGAACGAGAGAGTGACCAAATAACAAGCATTTTCAACGTTTCTATTGTTTATACTATTTCATTATGTTACTTGAAAACTCAATGGTTAAGGAGCTCTAATCGGGTGGGTGTATCCCGTGCATACTCGAGATCACGGCTCTAAATAGACCCTGGCTGTAGAGACCAGGGCCCTCCGCTAAGAGGGGGACATGAAACGAAAAACGGGAGCTCGTAAAACTATAACCGGTAGCCAGCATTACCATCCCCTGCAGTGGGATAAACATGGATCCAGTACATCTACCCGATAAGATCAAGTCGTCCGTCAAGTCTCCCTCAATCCCCGTGTTATATTTAGTATATTAAAATTACATAGTGTATCAGGAATAAGTACAGTGCATGGTACATGTAACACGATAACAGGACATGAGCTCTGTTGATAGCATGAAACAGAATAATGAGAAATGGGAGATGTGGGATTTTAGAAGTGGCCCCGTGGCCACGTGACACTTAGTTCCACACATCACATAGCAACAACTCACATATCCAGTAATAAGAGTATCATATCGGGATTAAAGGATATAGTCATGTAACAGGAATATAGGAATATCCATGTAACATGAACAGTAATCCATTGCAATAGGAATATAGAAACAACCTAAGCATGTACACAGGTGAATCCATGCGACAAGCACATGTAACAGTGTAGAGTACTCGTGTAACGGTGATACAAGTACAAGAAGTACAAGTGTAGCGTATCTATGTAATCGGTGATACAAATACATGAAATAATAGTGTTCAGTGTAACCAGTATCCAGAGTACAAGAGTGTTTGTGTAACGATGCTACTAATACATGTAATAATAGTGATCGTGTAACGGTGATATAGATACATGAAATGACATTGTCCGATATGATAGTATATCCGTGTCCAGTGTGACAAGTATATGAAATAACGATGTCTAGTGTATCCGTAGTTATTCTCATGATTTCAGGTAACGATGACTGTATTAGGGTGATATAGTTAACATGCATCAATTTATGTATCATTATTTGTTATACCGGTTTCAATATTGTTACTATGATCGGTCTGTACCACATAGGATATATCTATTCTCAAACTCTACACATCCATATTAAAATTATTAAGTTATTTATTAAGATGAAATTTCTTTAATTTTTCATTCTAATAATCACTAATTATATAATTAATTCATTTATATGTTATATTAAATCATGAATAAATATTATTTTATTGAAAGTGTTTACCATTTACAGGATTTATTGGACAATAAATGTGTTTTACAGGATTTAAACGATAAATAACAATTTAATTAATTGATTTTTATTCAACACATTAAAATATAACTTTTTAAAAGAAAAACACTCACATATCTGGTACAATGATGTAACTCGTCTTTTTACTATCGCAATGACTCGAGAATCGTTCAAATCGGACACCAGATGCTCCAGATATCGCTCGAACACTAAAATCATACCAAAATAGTTAAATATGTAATTTAAAGGATTTAAAATGAAATAAATTTATTTAATAGGGGGTTTTATGTAAAAATTACCTTCATGGGTTTAAAAGCGGGTTTGGGCTCATAATGGGTCAGGTTTAGATCTGCAACTTAGACCCATTAGACTTAAATGAAATGGGTTATGGGTTAATAAGTATGGGTTACTGGGTTTTGGTAATTGGGTTTAAATCCAACAGAGAAAGGGAGAGAAAATGATTGAGAGAGAAAGAGAGGGACGAGCCAGCGGCGGCCATGTTCTGGCCTTGCTAGCCTGCCGGCGGTGATTCCGATAGGCCTCCGGCGGCGGTTCTGGCTGCCGTTGTCGGCGGGGAAGAGAAGAGAAAAATGGGGAGAATGAGAGAGAGAGGAGAGAGAAAAGGAAAAGGAGGTAGTGGGTGGCCAGGCCGGCGTCGCTGGTCGCTGGTGATGGGTCCAGGCTACGCGCAGGTCAGGGGAGGAAGTTGAGTAGAATAAGGGAGGAAGAAGAAAAAGAAGAGAAAAGAGAGAGAGAGGAGAATAGAAGAGAGAGGGAGGTGGGCATGCCGCATAGCTGGCCAACGGCTCTGGGCCTGGCCGGCGGCTAGGATTGGCCTGGTTGGCCGCGTGAGCAGAGAGATGGGGATGAGAGAGGAGGAGAGAGAATAATAGAGAGAGAGCTTGAGAGGAGGTTTGAGAATTAGAGAAAGAGAGTTAGAGTGAGAGAAACTGAGGAGAGAATTAAGAATTAAGAGAGAGAGAGAGAGAGGCGGTGGGAATTTGGCTTGCAGGGGAAGAAAGAAAAGAATTAGAGGAGAAGAAAGGAAATAAAAAATTTAATATTATTTTATTAATATTATTTTAGCGGGTCAAAATTTGACAAGTCCCGAACAGTTCCCAAAAATTTTGCAAAATAGATAATATTATTCTGAGAAACAATGTGAAATCAGTTTTAAGAAATTCAGTTTGATTTGCAAATTAAAAATCTTGCAATGTATCGGCGATACTGGTTGACATCGGTTCAACCTGATTTTGGATTAATTCAGAAAAAATTTCAAAAATACCCGAAATTAGAAAATATGATTTTGAAGAATAATATGGAATCGGATTCCAGAAACTTAACTCCGTTTGTGAATTAAAAATCGTAGAGCGGATTATCGGTATTGGTCGACATCGAATTCAGACAATTTTCAAAATAATTCAGAAAAATTTTAGAAAATTCTGAAAAATCTAAAATATTAGAAAATAATATTTGAAATTGAAATCGGCTCAATCTGACTACCATGAAGGTCAAATCAACTTTGTACGCTGTATCAAATACTGATGCTGTGATGCGTACATTAAGGATCGGGGAGTTACACTGTTGCTAACCTTGTCGGTTGTTACAGTGAATGTGTGCGATGTTTAATTCTCAGGCAAAATGTTTTGATATTATCATGAATAATTTGATCCTTAAAAGAAATAGTAGATTGTCTATTAAAAGTCTTGCTTGAAAGCTTTATATTATATACCGTGGAAGACCTAAGTTGGTGTTTCAAGTTGCCACAGAGACAAAACACTAGTTTGGAATATGAACTCATCTGAACTTGTGTTTGGTCATCCAGTGAAGTTCACACAATGATGTGATTAGGTTGTAATATAAGTTAAGGAGGTTATGGATGAGCGCTTATTATGAAAATACTTGGTTAAATAGAACTTCTTAGCCATCGAATATTAAAAAGCTATAGCATGTAAAAACAAACCGGATAAAAATGAACTTTACATTTTGCACTTGGCACACAAGTCCACACTTCGCATAAATCTTCCTTTCCATTGCCATTCCGGACTTCTTAAACTTCTTGCGTGGTGTTTCTGCACTTCGGCAAGTTATATAGCAATACTCATTCGGCTGAAAATTCGCTGAAGTTGGGGAGTTACCTTCTACATGTTGTATGACAATACTCCAAAAATTTGCCGAAGTTGGGGAGTTAAAACTCTCTAGCTTTGTTTTCATATAGAGTGCTGCAATCAGAATTGAAGTTTTCCAACCTCTTTTAGATTCCTATGATTTTATTTACTTTTCTCCCTGTATGTAGCCATTAGCTAAAAATACTTTGCAATCCAGTTGGTTTACGGTAAATTTACATGTGGCTCCCCTACAGGGTTTTCCATCTTATAGCGACAAATGTCAGGTCATCCGATAGCCTGTTCTTACGAATCATTTTCCAAAAGAGTTCTTCTTTCTCTGTCGAGTAAACAATTGTTTCTTGTTAGTAACAAAAACTATGATACATACTAAATACCGCCTAACCTCGATTTATGGATGGCTGGTGCTTCTGCAGGTGAGGGGGCCATCTTGTGCACGTATGTTTGCTGATTACCTCTCTGAAGCAAAAGATGATGCGGGGATTAACAAGGTTATGGTTTTGGAGCGCGGCTTCAATGGGTGGCATGCATCTGGTAGACCTGTCTGCCAATGCACTGACAACCCCTGCAAAGGTGAATGTGCATGACAATAATTCTGAGTTAAAACAGGTTCACAGCAAAATTCAAACATGAGAAACACAAACTTCACCATATCAGAGTTCTCATTATATTTATTGCATTCGTATTGCTGCACACCGGGTTACCCTATAAAAACCTTCTCAATGCCTTGGAATTGCCTTAGAAATCTTGAGATATGTTAAAGATTTTACCTGAGCTACAGTTCTTGCTTCATGTGTGTAATGTATTTCGTCAGGCCTGAAGCATGACACATTGGCTAATTGGCTCAACATTTGTGATAAATATAGTTTCTTATTCTGTTTCTTCCTCTTTCATGTGTATTTCCGATGTAGTATCTTTTGCCATAATTTTCAGTTGCCCGTTTCACTTGGCCATAATTTGTTTAAATAGAAAGGCAAATGTTTAGATATACGAAAATATGAGGTGACAGAGAGGAGAACACATAACACACAAGTTCTTATTTATATAAATAATATAGCTACATCGACACCAAGAACACCTTTGAATTCCAGAGAAGGAAGGGACATGCAAGTTATCGACTGACTGAGTGACTGACTGATCACTAGGGCATGAATTCAGGTCGAGCCTTCTAGCTATATGCTCCATCTAATTAATTCACTTAATCACTGGCTTATTAACTACTGAAACAAACACACACACACACACATACATATATAGTTACACATACATATATAGTGACAGAGACATAGCAGACATGGCCAATATTGATGAAGGAATTTCAAGCTATAGGCTCAACTAAACATGTATTGGCCTGCGCGTCTAAAGGATCCAACTTTCATCCTGGCCAAGGTCAATCTGAAGCGAAAGGAATGGGAATTACGGGAGTTGAATTATTTTAGAAAAGAGTTGTGGATTAATTTGTGTGAAAAATTATAATAATATCATTCATCATGCATGTGCATGCATGTATGTATGTATATGATCCTAAGTTTGAAATTATCAAAACCGACCGAAGGGAGGTTTTCTCCCGTGACTCATATAGAAACTTTGTCCGTCCATCCGTCGTCCTTCTCCTTCTCCTTCCTCTCTCAGCTCCCCTTACTTCTTCCTCTCCTGCCGCCGCCTCCTCCTCCTGATCAATCGGTCGGTTTCTCACTGACATCGACGATATACTTGTTAAGTTGTAGCTAGGGCTAGTACTTACGTTATGTATACTATGTATGTACCTCAGATATATAGCAGCCTCCAACAGTGTTTTCCCCACATGCAATTAATTGTTCCAGCATAAACACGTTCCACTATTGTCATCCATTTACTTAAAGCATAAACAACTTCAACTAGTGGTCATTTAGATTTTAAATGACAAAATCCAAAATAAAAAATTATCAACAAAAACTGCCAGGGTATTGGATAATTCATGCTAAATGAATTTTTCGAGGTTTCCTTTATGTTATATGAGTAATAGATATGGTCCAATTAATAAAGTTTATATACAAAATTTTTTATCCAATATAATTGCATTAATAGCAAATGTAAAATTAAATATAAGAAGATTTTTGATTTTAGAAAAATTAAAATTAGGCTATAAATTTAGGAAAGTCCTATCCCTCAAATCGTATTAATTCTCTTGTATCTTGACTTGATTTGATTATCTATCTACTCTACTAAATTATTAAGTGAAAATTAGGCCCTTTAATAAATAATAAAAATAATAAAAATCCAATAAAAATGAAATGCCCTCTTGCTTCAAGAACCAATCTTTCCTGTGGGTGTGTGTGTGTGTGTGTGTGTGTGTGTGTGTTAGAGAGAGAGAGAGAGAGAGAGAGAGAGCATAAACTACATGTATTTGTTGGAACTGTATGAGAACCATAATAACTTCTCTTCAATCGTACATCAAACTACATTCTAAAATTGGTATTTTGGCCATTTATTAAATTTTATTTTCTGCTCATAGTATTGTTTTCATGTTCTTCAGCTTTTTCTTAAATTTTTAGAGCGTCTTATTAGAAGACTTTAAAATTTTCTTTTATAAGGGACTCTATTCTCTATCTTTCTACTAACTTTAGAATAGTGATGATAATAATAATAAAAAAAATTATTTCTCTTTAACGTTTTCTTTAACTCTTTTGGGTGTAACCTTTGTTTTTTTTTTCTTCTTATATTAAATTGGACTATATATGCTCTCTATCTTTCTCACTAAATTTATAAGTTTTCATTAATTAAATGTGATTATTTGTAATAAAATTTTTAATCACGATTATTTTCCTTATTTTTTGGTGAATTTTAAATTTAATTTTTTCTCTTTTTTCGTTGCAGTTTATTTTTTCCCATCTTTTCAATAAATTTTTCTTTAATCAATTTTAAAGAATAGTATATAGTTTGATCATTTCAAGAATTAAGATAAAAGATGCACAAAAGAAAACATAAGACTATATACTAAAATAATTCAATTATGATAACAAATTTGTAAGCTTAATTTTGTTTTACTAAGGGTGGTCAAATTTTTTTTTTTATGAAAATTAATAAAAACTTATTTTTTTTTCATCTATTGATTTTATCATCGGATACCACCATCCAAAAAAAAAAACTTAAATAAATAAAAATCAGGGTCATTTTATTTTGAAGAGATTTTCTTTCTGGACGTTCAGCTTGAATCTATTGTCTTTGTCCTTCTAGCTAATTTTTTTTGAAAAGAAAAACCAAAAAATAAAATAAAATGTCTAAACTCCCAGTTTTCTATAATTTGGGATGAGAGAGAGGAGCATGTGTGCAATGAGTAAAGTTTGAGTTCTTCAATCTTCTCTTCTAAAAAATGTTCCAATAAATTGAGGATATTTTTTAAGCCTTTAAAATCTGATTTGTATGTTGCAAATGGGAAAGAAATGTTTAAAGTTTGATGCAAATGGCTTCTTTTAAAAAAAAAAGCACATTTTAAATTTTATTATGAGTTTTATCTCAGATCATTAACTCTTCTCATAAATATTGTTTAATTCATAATTTGTTGTTTACCTGAAGATGAATACTTAGAAAATTCTTCGTACTTGACCATACCTTCATTAAAAAAAATAAAGAAAGAAAGAAAGAAAGTCCTATGCTTAGAAAATGCTTAGACTCTCTTCATTTTTTCATATATTATCTTAGACCCTCTTTTATTTATTTTTTTTGACAAATTTATTCTTGGTTCCCCTCTCTGATTTAGTGGAGAATATTGTTTTATTTTTTTGACTAATTAATATGTTACATAAGTATATGTTATAAAAAATTACAGTTCACCTCAAAATTTATTCCTGATTTTACCCTTGAAAAAGAGGAGCACACCGTAATAAAAGAAGGCCGGAGAAAGGACCTCCCAAAAGAAAGAGATGTCCAATGTTAAGAGCAAAAGACATCTTCTTACTGGTAAAAGAATACACCCCCTGAAAAGGAAGATTCATTGTGTGATGCTCGTTTGTGTGGTGAATTTGAATCATTGCATGATACAACAATTTCAATAGCACCTCTCCATAATTCAATTTCACACAAAAAAAAAAAAAAAAAAATCCTCGCCCCTTGCACACAAAGAAATTAAACCCACCGTTTCGGAGGAAGAAAGTGTTGTGCTGCTTGAGCTCAGTTAAACAATTTCCGCAGCCGTGGAAGCGACTTACGGCCGTGGAAGTGACTTATGGTGGCTACGTACAGTTGGCTTTACAAAGAGCCATCAGAATGCTATTTTTTTCATAGAAAGAATTAAGACTCTCTTCTACTGACAACACTACTAAAACTACTTCTAGCAGCAACCATTTGCATTCATATTCTCGAACAGAAATATAACTGCTGTCAGTTTTATGTAGGTTGTTTTCTTGTCAAACAGGCCCTTACTGAGCAGCAACGGCGGCTATGCTGCTGTTGCTGCTCCAGAGACCATGGTGCTCATTCGACACAGAATCGAAAACCCTCATCGCTCCGTGGCCAACGAGCAGCACCCCGTCGTCGATAAATATCTCTGGGCAGATCGGCGGGCACGAGACACCCCGGATGCATGTCTGCATGAAGGCTGCGTTCAATCCCACTGCAAGATTCACACAGAAGGAAACCAGTCAGTTATGGAAACTTGACCAAGCATTTAACTTGCGAGTTGCAAATTAAAGGATCTGCTGTTCTCTCTGAAATCCTAGACGGCGTGCACAGGTTTTTTATTGCGTCTTTGTGAAGAGGGGGCTCGTGCTCTCGAGAGGTAGAATGGTGACAAACTCACTGGCTGGTAACTCTTAACTCACAACATGAAGAAATGCAGAAAAACTTGACTTTAATCTAGTCAAATTATCCAATGACGACTCACAGATCATAGATATGTTGGGGTTAAGTGTGTGCACACTGTGGAGAAAACTTGAATTTTCTTATACTTAAATTTTCCTATAGTGGCTATTTTTACTTAGTTATTTAGTCTCATATTGGATGAGACATGAAAATGATAGGTGTTTAACTATCAATCGTTCCTCCTCTTATTGTTATAAATTTAATGCTACGGGTTGGATACACCACACATGTGCACGCCCGCTGCGCCGCCCGCTTCGCCACGCACCGAGCGAGCATTAATTTATTTTTTTATTTTTAAAATTTTTAACTGTTTTATTTATTATCATTTATTGTCGATCGTTATTGGTTTTAAATTTTGATCGTTTAGATCTGGAAACATGCGCATTTATTTTGACTGTTGCAGATCAACGTATTGAATGGGATATTTTCAACTTATAAATAGACCTCTCATTATAAAGATAAAACTTACAACCAAAGGTTTCTCTTCTCCCTCTCATAACTCATCTACTGATTATGAGTTTTTTCTGTTGTTTTAAATCTAAATTTTTAGTCCTTTCAAAGATTTACATTCTTTATCTTTTTCTTAAATTTTATTTCATAGTGAGTAATCGTTCTTTATCTGAGCAGGCGGCGGGGCACGCGCTCACACCGAGTGTTGTATATTCCGGAGAATCTTTTACCGCTAGTTGATCGTACTATCTCAATATCCAAGCAATAGGGCGGGTATTTGTCTTCTAAGATAGTGAATGACATGACTGCTCTCTTACACATCAGCTTCCTTTATTGTTTATTTATTTATAATTTTATTTGTTATATGATATTGCATGCTTAGCTATGAAAATTAGAAAAGTTAAAATCAATAAAAATAAAAAAAATACAGTATTAGAATCAAAAAGATGTTGGTGGTAGAAAATTATGAAGTGAAAACGAAAATACAACTATAATAACATATGTTGAAATACATTGCAAAGAGTGTAGTGAAATAAAAGGTATAAATTTCGTGATTTAACGAGGGTATCTCTTCATCCTCTTCGTTTGTTCCTTTTATAGACTCCTTTGTAGTTACTTCAAAAAAAAAAAAAAAAAAAAAATCCCATTTTCAATAGAAAAGAGTTATCTTAGAATCTTTGTAGACTCGAAGTGACTCCAAGCTACATACAAAGGTGGACCCACATACAGTCTATTGTAGACGGTACTGACACTAAATTTATAAAATAATAAAATAGTTCATATAATTTGTAACTTTTTTGTATATAATCTCTTCTTTTTACATTATTTTTACTTGCCACAAAAACATTTTTGAGCTCTAGCCTCAACCTCAAATCATAACTTATAAATTTAAATTATTAGAGGTTACAAGTTCAAATCTTAGCAAGTGTAACATTATTTTTTATTTTTTTATCTCTGTCTTGTTACAGTTATCATACCCAGCTGCTGACTACAGACTTCAACCTCCTTTCTCTTCGCACCGAGGCAGCTTAATCTGTCTCAAGTGTGTTAGATATCAACCTGACATAATCATTGACCCGGTTAAAAAGTTCCTTAACCCTAACTAGACTCGACCTGTTGGATTTTTTGTATTAAAATAAAAAAAGAAAAGCTTTTATTTCAGATTTTGTTTTACTAAGTCAACTCTGACCAAGTCTTAGAATCTAAATCGGTTGAGAAAATATCTCAACTGCTTAGATTTTCTGTTGGAGTGGTTACAACAACTTGGTTCTAAGTCTATAAATAGGCCCTCACTCCAATAGCTAAAGACACAACTCATTTTCTCTTTTTCTCATCTTAAAAGAAAACCTGAAGACTACTCTTCGTGAGAATGGCTTCAGTGTTTAAAGTATTTTCA
Organism: Agave tequilana; assembly: GCA_038442645.1. Lineage (NCBI taxonomy): Eukaryota > Viridiplantae > Streptophyta > Magnoliopsida > Asparagales > Asparagaceae > Agave > Agave tequilana. Next base: position 41,952 of record JAVJIF010006240.1, on the reverse strand, counting down.
TCTTTATTTTATGGGCAACTTCTTCATTTGAGCAGAGGCTCTGCCCACCGTCCTGAGCTGAGTGCTGGTGAATAATCCGGGGGATCCTTTACCGCTAGGGACAAGGCTGATTCAACGTCTGGACAAGGAGACGGGCTTTTGATCCTTTAGGGCAGCGACGTCGCGACTGCATTCCCTAAACCAGGTTCTTTTGTTTCATTTAATTATAATTGTTGTTACATGCTAGCATAACTATTATTTTTTCTTAATTTAGTTTTTTAAAGATATTGCATGTTTTAAGAAAATAGTATAAAATACCCAACAATCTAAAGGATCAAAAAATTATATAGTATCTCTTTTCAATATTGTGATATTTTATCTTTTAATCCAGTCGTGTATAAATCAACAAAAAGAAATGTTTATTTTATCTTTGCAGTGGGAATTCTCTCCCCATTCTCTCTCTCTCTTTCGCTTAAAACCCTAGTAGAAAACGAATTGAAATTGAGAGATTGATTGATTGGTCGATCCCAAGATTTGTTGAGTGCGTCGAATCAGCCGGCAGTGATGCACAGATCGGGGCCGGTGATGGCGTGGAACGTGTTCAAATTTTGCACCGCCCTTCGGGGATTGGGATCCCTCATGATCTTGCTCGTCCTCGCAATTGTTGGGGTCACCTACTCCGCCGTCGTCATCACCAATTACGGCCCCGCCCTTATCACCGGCGGCTTCGGCTCCCTCTTCGCCGTCGCTGTCATTTTCTCTTCCATGCTCACGTTCGTGATTTCGTTTCTTTCAGTAGATCTTTGTTTTGAAAGGTTTGATTTTGTTGAAATTTCTGGGTAGATCCTGAATTGGTGGCCTTGGGTGAATTGGGCTGTTTATTATTGAGCGTTTAGATGTGAAAAATGTGATTTTGTGTTCGAAATGGGTGATTTTGGTATGCCAGTGACTTTTGTCGATAGGAAATGTCTGATTTTGTTATAGACTTAATTGCTCAGTGTTTCCACTCCCGTTTCTTCTGTTTTGTCTGGATTAACTTCTCTTTACTCCATTTGGGTGGTTCTGCCACAGATGAGCTTAATTAAGTAATTTAGTTTTTCTCAACTTCATTTTTGTTGTCTTTGCCTGGAAGCTCCTGCAAAGTCCTTCTTATGGTTAATTATCTGTGTGATTTTTGATTATTGGAGTTAGCTTTCTTCTAGTTTGTTCCTCGAGGAATTAGCTCCTTTTAAGCAACCAACTTAGAACGAAGATTAGTCTCTTTAGATTCCAAAATAAAAAATAAATAAAAAATAAAATAAAATAAAATATGATGCAACATTTTTTAATATCAGTTTTTTTTTTTCTTTTTCTTCTTCCTTTCTTCTTTGTTTTTATTTCATATGTTTGTACTCTCTTATTAGTGGGGACAAACTCATAAAAGCCTTTGTTTTTGTGATTTTATGCTGGAAAGTTACAATTCCTGTTTCATGAGTTGTCTTCTTACTTCTTAGTTGATCCGCTTTGTTAATTTCATGGAGGTATGTGTGAAAAGTTTGGCCGCTGGTGTGACGCATTTGCTTGGTACCTTCTATCACTTTCTTCTTTAACCTGCTTAGTTGGTTACTTATGTGCTCAAATCTAGTTTTTTGCAAGATTTTGGCTCATCATCTATTGACAGACACATTAGTTATGACTTATGATAAAGGCATATTACTTGTTCCTTGCTCTATATTTTGTTCCTTTTATGTATTTGGATTGCATGCTTTTGTACTACTCTTTTAGTTCTTTGCACAAGTAGTAAACTCTTTTAAGTATGACTCACCCATATCCTAGTGTTCAAACCTTCTAATGGTCCCATGTGCTTTCGAAGCTGGACTGGTCCTGAGAAGCCTTGCTTCATGTAATTTTGTATAACAAATTATATCACTAATGGGTGTTTCAAATTACATCTTTGCCAATGGAATGAACTCAATTTAAGTGATTAATTTTGTAAACATTTGTTCATAAGCTTCCAGCTGCTCGTGAAAAATGTTAAAGTTTCACTGCTTGTTTTCTAAAGAAAAATTCTTGGTGGTTGCTATGTACTTGTCAAATTTTCTACAACTCCTGTCCAATTTTGAACATTTCTGTTCCTCATAGATGCACTGTTGACACTAGAGCGTTGTCCTATACATGAATCATGTTTACAGTCTCAATACTCAGTAGATTTCTACCTTTCCATTGTACAAACACCCTTCCTTATTTAAAAATTTTATATCTGCATTTCTCTTCTCTTCTAAAGGCTGGATATCTAACCTAGTTTTCATTATTTTAAGAGGCAAGTACTGAAAGTTTTCCCTGAAAAAGCATGTATACAGTTAATCCTGCAATTTGATTGGAAATCATTGGGGTCAGTGCGCAGTGCGCACAGGGTGAGGATAATTGCTTCTCCATGATCCTTCATTGTTTATTTACCCAAAGAACTTTTGGTGAGAGAAAAGTTTTAATTACTGTATTGTTTATTTGACATATTTCTTGTGCATGATAAATTTTAGTTATCATTTAACTATTCTCTGTTGGATTAATTTGAGTATTACAATGCGTTTTCTTCTATCTCTATTGTAGTTTACTATATTCTACACAATGCTTGTCCATTAACCTCTTGTCCATTCACATGCCGAGTAACTTCTATTATATTATATATAGAAGTTTGATAGATTTCCTTTAAATTCCAAATCCTTAACAAAATATCTGGGAGGTATTTCGTCAAGGCAGACAATCTTGTACCCGCCAGCTCATTATTGCAAATTACATATGGTAAACTTGGTCATTCTTGTTTCTAAAAACCATACTACATTGTTCTGTAACCTTAGAGAGAATTTCACAAGCTCTAGGCATAATTGAATGTAGAGTGAAATTTTTTTTGTCATGCACACATTTTTTTAAAGGTATTGAGCAGATAAACAAAATCACTTAGCTTGACTGTTTTAGGATCATTCATTCATTAATAAGTACCCCATTTATGGATTTCTTGCTTTATTGGTTGAGATTATTAGATGTCTAGCTGAAATCCTCTAGTACAGATTTGCATGACGGATTCAGAATTTAATTATGTTGTTTTATACTGTTGAAACATTGTTATGACTTTTATAGATACCTTGTTTTGATAGTTTGAAAACTAAGTAAGAGCCCTACATCTTTTATTTTGCATACCCTAATTTAAAAGCTACCAATATAAACTTGTATTCTGACATTTTAATAATATGAATATAGAAAATATGGTAGGAATCTTCCTATCGTTTTGACAAATCTAGAGTACAACAATAATATTTGTATACTCTTAATGTAGTTGAAACATGTACAGGATGATGAATAGCCATGTGCGATTTTATTCCCCATCTAACTCAAATTGGGATTCAAATTGGGAGAGACTCTGACAATTACCTAAAGACTTTATAGGTCTAATAAAAGGTGTCAAGAGTCATAATAATGTGGTCATGAAGGGTTAAATCTCTGACTGTCACAACTTGAAAATAAAGGCTGTTAAGCCAATTTTAGACCCTAGAAAACATAAAGTCATTCTGACTAAGGGTCTTTCTAGGAGTGTGGTCCTAGAATCATCGAGGGAGATGGGGTTAAGCCCATAGTAGAGTTCACCGACAGCGGGAACCCAACCTACTTGATTGGGAGCTGGTTCCATGAAAGAGGTTCCATGTGGTAGTAACAAGCTGGACTGGTGAAACTCGTGTGGAGCATCAACCCGGATATATTTATATCCTATATGTAGCGTTGTAGCTACTACCCCTTCTCTATGGTGAGATGCTCTTATGATACAGCTAGGTAAGGATGAGTTTAACTCTTAATAAGTCCAACGCATGTATGAAATACACCTAGAGGGGGGGTGAATAGGTGTGAATGCTAATCTAATGATCTTTTTAAACTTAAGTTAATATGAGTGATGCAACGATCTCTCAAAACACGACTAGGAGCCGAATGCCCCTTGCGAGGTTCTGAACTCCGTCCTCCCAATTCCCCTTGAATGGGTTAGAGGTGCGCAATGCAACCGTGTTGTATGAGATATGATCGAACAAGTAAAGAATGAAATGCTATGATGAAACACACACACAACCAATCCAAGCAACCAAGGATATAGCAATATCAAGCACACACAATCAAGCCAAGCATATAATAATGAATTGCAATATAAAGATGCAAGGCAACACAAGCAAGTATATAATAAGTATGAAATGAATGATGCTTGTAAGAAATGAATGCTTGCACAAATGTAAAGAGAGAGAGAGAGAGATATTGGACAATCGCAAACACAAGGATATGATTCGAGGTTCGAGCCCCTAGCTCTACATCCCCGCCTACACCACCGTGTAGGATTTCTAATCCACTATAGGAGCCCCTAACTCCTCTCTCAACTTACAATGCCACCGAGGCAATACAACACACAATCCACCTCTACCGAAGAGGGATACGGCCCGTAGCCAACCACAACAAATGCCTCTCCTTAAGAGGCTCACAAACCAATCACCCGATCACCTCTACCGAAGAGGGATTCACAAATAAAAGGGTGTTTACAACAAGTGGTTCCAAAACCACAAACTCTCTTTTCTTTCTCTTTTCTTTCTTTTCCACAAAAACAAAGATCCTAATAGTTTAGGATAGAAGATAGCTCAAGTGTGGAAACTAGGTGTTTTGGAAAACAAGCAACAAAGAAAAACACTTGGGAAATTTCTTGTAAAAGATAGAGAATGAATGCCAATACAAAAATCCCAAATTCCAATTTCTTTGATTTTTCCAAACCCAAATCAATAAAGATGAGAAGTTAAAAGCACTAAAACTCTTTTTAAAACTCTTTTAAACTCTGCTGAAAACCAGAAATTTTTCTCTTAAAACCTTGGCCAAAATCCCAATGAATGGGGTTTATATAGGCCAAAACAGAAAACTAGCCGTTAGGCTGATGTGGCATTTTTGACAGCCACCGGTCGACCGGCCCGGTCGACCGCCAACGGTCGAAATTATGACCGTTGGGAGATTCGGTCGACTGCCAGTCGACCGACCAACAGAAGGAAACACAGTTTCCTTCTATCGGTCGACCGACCCAGTCGACCGACAAGATACAGAGAGCAGACTCTCTATATCGGTCGACTGGGTCCATGTCCCGGTCGACCGACGGACATGCACAGCCTGTGCATGTCCCGGCAGAGCAGCCGGTCGACTGCCGGTCGACCGGTCTGCCTGGAAAACTGTTTATCTGGGCAGATTTTGAGATAGAAAATTTTGTAAAAAATATTTTAACACTTGTAAAAAATTCCACAAAAATATGTTTTATCATTTTACTTGATAACTAAACTTGTGATAAAAATTTCAAGACATATATCAAACATATCAATTCATTTTTGTGTCTTGCCAATTTTATCAAAAATAAAACTTGTATTTTTATCAAACTAGATTTTTCCAAAACATGAATAGGAATGTCAAAATAAGTTTGTCTATAAGTTAAGCATGTATGTATAACTAGAAAACATCTACTATACATATTAATCATGAAAACTTGTTTTGATCAAACTATTCATGAAATCAATATCAAAAACCAAACCATGTGTATTTAGTGCACTTGAGCATATCAACTAAACTAAGCTTTAACAAATGGATCTAAAACTCAAAACTAAACCTATGGATACCTAAGTCTTCTTGACGATCTTCATCTTCAAGTAGACAAGCTCCCAAACGCGATCCACCGAGTGCAAAGGTATGATCTTTAAGCTTTGGCACCGGAATCACCATGATAAGCTTCCAAACATCTTGTTGAAGCTAATCACCAACACTAATAACCTGCTAATGATCTGAAACTTAGAAACACAAGAATATTAGTAAATATAACTACATGAGTTGATCATCATCAAAACTAGAGTGGAAGGCCTTTGGGCCAACAATCTCCCCCTTTTTGATGATGACAAAACTCATGGAGTTATATATGCATGGATTAAAGTTAAGCTTCAAAGAAGCTCCCCCTCAACTCATGCATAAACAAATAAACAATAATATGCAATGCATGACAATGCATATAAACATGGTACTCTAGATATCAATGGAATATTCAACATACAATATGTTCTAGATACCAATTAAGCAAAGAAGACATGCATATATTATAAACAAAAACACAAATTCTTCTCCCCCTTTTTGTCAATCATCAACAAAGGGGTAAGAGCAAAATCAAAACATATTCTTAAAACAAAATTGTTCTTAATTCTTAAAACAAATACATGCATACAAAGACATGCATATAAGCTACAAAAATCTTCTCCCCCTTTTTGTCCTAATCAAGGAACCAATAAAGGGTTAAAAAAAAACATAAAAACAAATTTTCTCCCCCTTTTTGTCAAAACAAAAAGATCAAGAAGGGGTAATCCAAAACAAATATGATACCAATTCAAGATATGACAATAAGGTGCATATTGATACCAAATGAAATAAACAAGCATGGTATATCTCATATTACAAAGAAGAATTCGAACTAGTTAAAAATGGAAAGTTTTGTAAACTAGTACGAAATCCTTCAAGCAAGGAATAAAACAAGATTATTTTTCATAGAAATGAAAATCACATAATAATCATTCACTCTAATCAATAAAGCACAACTCATGAGAAACAAAACATGAGTAAGGTAGTAATTACGAGTGTATAACTAACATGTGAAAATCAATTATGAAAAATATTTCATTAAGCTCTTTTAATTCCTTTAAACAATAATACTTATCTAAAACAAAAGATCATAGAACTACTTAATCTTCAAGGCATATGTATGTCTAGTATAAACTAAGGTATACATACATATTCAAAATACAAACGAGTCCACAAAGTATATGCATGAAGGCACGTGGCTCAAAAAGGAATGTATATGTATAGGATTAGTTTGAACTAGATGGACATATACATGAAGTAAAACTTAAATATGAAAACACGAAAAACCAATTTTCATTAACTAATTTCATTTCAAGGTATATGTATAAATTGTCAACACAATAAGTATACATACATATCCTAAACACAATTGAGTCCATATATAAGGATTTGCATGAAGGGCAAAAGACTCAAGGATTATACATGTATATCTTAATGTTTTGGCAAAATAAACATATACACGAAATTAAAACTCATATAAATTAAAAAATATGAATACAAGTCTAAAATATATGAATCATCAAAACTAGACTATACTCATACAACTAATGGGAACAAATAAGCATTCAACCCAATCATATATAGATTTATTTGTGTCCCACTATATGTATAGGTATATAACTAGTCTTAATGAAGACTAATACTTAAACAAGTAATCAAATCATTAAGCACAAGACAAACACGAATATCATTTTGTTAAAACAAAACACATAAATTCATCAAAATTCTTTTATTTTGTGAACCAACTTCTAGGTATATGTATGATCCATCCAAATCTAACAATATGCATACATATCCCAACCATAAACGAGTCTATTAAAAATATTTGCATTGAAGGCAAAAGACTCATGGGTATACATGTATATTTATTAGGTTTGAATTTAAAATACATATACATGAAGTAGAATCATAAGAATAGGTATGACAAGTATAAATAAAGGAATCATCAAAACTAGCCTATACTTGTGCACATAGTGGGTACAAATGAGCATGAAGGGCAAAACATATATAAGTCAATTTGTTCTCACTAAGTGTACATGTATACATGCAAGTTTTGATAAAATCTACATTTAAACATGTATATACCACATGAAGCACAAAACACATATAAAACAACATGATACAACTAAAACATGAAACAAACGTTCATATGATCAATATGTATATGCATATGCATTAGATCTAGGATATACATATTAGATCAAAAGTGAGATCACACAAATATAAATCTATATTGAGCATGGGTGTCTCTAAACAACTAAGCATGTATATCACTAATCTAATGAACATGATATAACATAGTGAACATTAAACAATGACATGCTATAAAACAAATGATATGAACATGTAAACAATAATAAGGAGTTAGGAATTGTTACCAAAGCCTTAGAAGGCAACTTTCCTTGTCTCCAAAACATGGTGGTCCTTTCCACCAAATCTTCTCCCTTGAAAGTGATGCATCCAAAAGTATTCTTTAAGCATGGAACACATCCACTCCAAGGTGCCAACACTCTCACGTCATGTGAGAGCCCACACCTACATCAAAAATAATAGGAGGGGTGGTCTTTGGTACCCACATCTTATTGGGTCCATGGGGGTTAGTCCCTTCTCTAACCCAAACAAAATTCTTTGCTAAATTAGGAGTATGTAATCTATCATAACAAAATTTAGCAAGGTGGCCCTTACGTCCACAATGTGTACATGAGTACACATGAGCATACATGTGTTGATGGTGTCCGTGAGGAGCATGTGTATGCCATGGAGGGTGTGCATGCATAAAAGATGGAACTTGTTTCTTTCGAACCAAGGTTTTCAACCGTGAGTGGTTCATGGCACATTGGCTCATAGTGGAGCCCAAACAATCTACTCTCTTCTTTAACATACAAATATCATCATTGATTTTAGAAGAAGAGGTACATGCATTAGGTAGTCTAGATGATGAGGCTACACTAGCATGGCAAACATGAGCATCAATCTTTTTATGCAAAACCTCATTTTTCTTCAAACAAGCATTTAATTCATTTGAAATGGAAATAATTTTGTTTTTCAAATCAACATTCTCTTTTAACACAAAATCTACTTTTGAAGACAAGTTCTCATTTTTCTTCAAAAGAACATGGCAATCATTTTTATTTTTCAAAAGTTCATTTTCTTTAAGTGCAAGGTCAAGTTGAGATTTTAATGAATCCTTCTCATTAGCAATCTCCTCTTTCTCTTGCAAAACAATATCAAGTCTAGCAATCAAATTTTTGTTTTCATTATTAATTCCTAGACTTTTCTTTTTCAAAATGTTATACTTCTCAATTAATTTTTCACAAACTAATGAAAGTTCTTCATTCAAAGCATGGGGATCAATATAATCATTAGAAGAACTAGCACTATCATCACAATCTAATAGAGTTTCCGATTGTACCTCAAGGGAGTCATTCCCTTGGACCATGAAGCATTGGGAATCGGATTCTCCACTAGATTCCTCTTCCTTTTGGATTTGTTCTTGAAGCCCGGAGGTAGCGGTTGTGGTTGTCAATAAATTCCATACTACAAAAGCGGAATCAATATTAGAAACATGTAAAAGATAATCTTTAGGCAATGTGTTTCTAATAGCCTCTAGGGCTTGTGCATTGGCCCTTATATGAATGAGGTTACCAAGATAGCATTTCTTGGTAGCCGCAAGATAAACATGTAAACCTAGGGTTTGTAGGTAAATGGACATCCTAGTCTTCCAACAAGAATGTTGGAAGCATCATACATAGGTGGGGTCATGAAGTCCATGGTAAACTATATGTGTGCAAATGAACAAATGCAAATGTAGATTAGCAAGCAAATGGATCACTCCTAGGATGTTAAGCCTAATATCAGGAGCACTAGCTCTGATACCAATTGAAATACACCTAGAGGGGGGGTGAATAGGTGTGAATGCTAATCTAATGATCTTTTTAAACTTAAGTTAATATGAGTGATGCAACGATCTCTCAAAACACGACTAGGAGCCGAATGCCCCTTGCGAGGTTCTGAACTCCGTCCTCCCAATTCCCCTTGAATGGGTTAGAGGTGCGCAATGCAACCGTGTTGTATGAGATATGATCGAACAAGTAAGAATGAAATGCTATGATGAAACACACACACAACCAATCCAAGCAACCAAGGATATAGCAATATCAAGCACACACAATCAAGCCAAGCATATAATAATGAATTGCAATATAAAGATGCAAGGCAACACAAGCAAGTATATAATAAGTATGAAATGAATGATGCTTGTAAGAAATGAATGCTTGCACAAATGTAAAGAGAGAGAGAGAGATATTGGACAATCGCAAACACAAGGATATGATTCGAGGTTCGAGCCCCTAGCTCTACATCCCCGCCTACACCACCGTGTAGGATTTCTAATCCACTATAGGAGCCCCTAACTCCTCTCTCAACTTACAATGCCACCGAGGCAATACAACACACAATCCACCTCTACCGAAGAGGGATACGGCCCGTAGCCAACCACAACAAATGCCTCTCCTTAAGAGGCTCACAAACCAATCACCCGATCACCTCTACCGAAGAGGGATTCACAAATAAAAGGGTGTTTACAACAAGTGGTTCAAAACCACAAACTCTCTTTTCTTTCTCTTTTCTTTCTTTTCCACAAAAACAAAGATCCTAATAGTTTAGGATAGAAGATAGCTCAAGTGTGGAAACTAGGTGTTTTGGAAAACAAGCAACAAAGAAAAACACTTGGGAAATTTCTTGTAAAAGATAGAGAATGAATGCCAATACAAAAATCCCAAATTCCAATTTCTTTGATTTTTCCAAAACCCAAATCAATAAAGATGAGAAGTTAAAAGCACTAAAACTCTTTTTAAAACTCTTTTAAACTCTGCTGAAAACCAGAAATTTTTCTCTTAAAACCTTGGCCAAAATCCCAAATGAATGGGGTTTATATAGGCCAAAACAGAAAACTAGCCGTTAGGCTGATGTGGCATTTTTGACAGCCACCGGTCGACCGGCCCGGTCGACCGCCAACGGTCGAAATTATGACCGTTGGGAGATTCGGTCGACTGCCAGTCGACCGACCAACAGAAGGAAACACAGTTTCCTTCTATCGGTCGACCGACCCAGTCGACCGACAAGATACAGAGAGCAGACTCTCTATATCGGTCGACTGGGTCCATGTCCCGGTCGACCGACGGACATGCACAGCCTGTGCATGTCCCGGCAGAGCAGCCGGTCGACTGCCGGTCGACCGGTCTGCCTGGAAAACTGTTTATCTGGGCAGATTTTGAGATAGAAAATTTTGTAAAAAATATTTTAACACTTGTAAAAAATTCCACAAAAATATGTTTTATCATTTTACTTGATAACTAAACTTGTGATAAAAATTTCAAGACATATATCAAACATATCAATTCATTTTTGTGTCTTGCCAATTTTATCAAAAATAAAACTTGTATTTTTATCAAACTAGATTTTTCCAAAACATGAATAGGAATGTCAAAATAAGTTTGTCTATAAGTTAAGCATGTATGTATAACTAGAAAACATCTACTATACATATTAATCATGAAAACTTGTTTTGATCAAACTATTCATGAAATCAATATCAAAAACCAAACCATGTGTATTTAATGCACTTGATCATATCAACTAAACTAAGCTTTAACAAATGGATCTAAAACTCAAAACTAAACCTATGGATACCTAAGTCTTCTTGACGATCTTCATCTTCAAGTAGACAAGCTCCCAAACGCGATCCACCGAGTGCAAAGGTATGATCTTTAAGCTTTGGCACCGGAATCACCATGATAAGCTTCCAAACATCTTGTTGAAGCTAATCACCAACACTAATAACCTGCTAATGATCTGAAACTTAGAAACACAAGAATATTAGTAAATATAACTACATGAGTTGATCATCATCAAAACTAGAGTGGAAGGCCTTTGGGCCAACAATGTAGTGTGGAGGGTATACTATCCAGCTGTAGTACCCTTGGAGGACTTACCTACGTGAGAGGAACCGTGATGGCCGCGGTTGGGGGGGCAGGGCTGACCCTAGAAACTCTCATGAGTCGGTTATTGTGAGCATGGCCTTTAACGCTCAACCCGCTCGCTCAATAGATGAAGACTTACTGTGTGTGTATTCTATCAATATCTGGTAAAAGAGGCTAGTTCCAGGCGTAGTCCACTATGTCTCTCAGATGGCGATGAATTCACTAAGGAAGGTTCCAGGCGTAGTCCACCTGTCCCGAATTCACAGTATGATGTTGCCCAAAAAAAAAAAAAATTTTTACTCGTGTTTTATGATTTTATTGTTATTTATTATTGATTTGTTTTATTCTGTCTTCCCTGAAACTCAAGCTTTTGGGGGGACTGTTGGATTTTTTGTATTAAAATAAAAAAGAAAAGCTTTTATTTCAGATTTTGTTTTACTAAGTCAACTCTGACCAAGTCTTAGAATCTAAATCGGTTGAGAAAATATCTCAACTGCTTAGATTTTCTGTTGGAGTGGTTACAACAACTTGGGTTCTAAGTCTATAAATAGGCCCTCACTCCAATAGCTAAAGACACAACTCATTTTCTCTTTTTCTCATCTTAAAAGAAAACCTGAAGACTACTCTTCGTGAGAATGGCTTCAGTGTTTAAAGTATTTTCATCTTTATTTTATGGGCAACTTCTTCATTTGAGCAGAGGCTCTGTCCACCGTCCTGGGCTGAGTGCTGGTGAATAATCCGGGGGATCCTTTACCGCTAGGGGACAAGGCTGATTCAACGTCTGGACAAGGAGACGGGCTTTTGATCTTTTAGGGCAGCGACGTCGCGACTGCATTCCCTAAACCAGGTTCTTTTGTTTCATTTAATTATAATTGTTGTTACATGCTAGCATAACTGTTATTTTTTCTTAATTTAGTTTTTTAAAGATATTGCATGTTTTAAGAAAATAGTATAAAATACCCAACACGACCTGGGTTAAATAAATATTTTTGGAAGTTATTTTAACTTCTATTTAATTTAAATACAGTAAAAACGTAAAACAAAAGGACGAGAGGACAAAAAAGTGTAGATGTCTGAGCCCAGGTTCGAACTGGGGACCTTTAGTGTGTGAGACCAACGTGATGACCAACTACACCACCCAGACAGTTGATGCTCAGATCCAATTCCAAAATATAAATCATATTTTTAAATGACTTTGATCCAATAATCAGCTACCAGAATGCTATCCTAGCACAAGCTTTTAATTGTTTTGACATCTATAAGTTTTAATATAGATTTCTGTAGCTGACTTGCACTATTTTACTGAAAGATTTCCATATGTATAAAATTCTTTAACAGAAAGAAAGTCCTCCTTTTTTCTATCTTGGTTAAAAATATATTGTTCTAGTTTTTCCTTTACAAACTTTATGGAAAGGCCTCAAACATAGAACATGTTCACAGCAAAATTCCTCAACGGTCACCAACGGGTTCAGGTAGAAAAGACACTACGGATTTTTGATAAGTGGCAACTTACGTGGAATCAGGGCCAGCGACTTGTAAATGAGGCCCGACAAGAAAAGCCCAATTCTCTGGTTGTGTAAAGAGTTATAAATTGGATAAAGACAAAGAAGAATAGACTTTCAACATCAAATCCCAAATTTTACTTGTTTATTGTGTTCTTTATTTGCGCTCTGTTTTTGTGGTGTTTTTCATTGATGGAGATCTGAGAGTAGTCTAATGTGTGAGTCTTTTATTGATTGTTTTGCTTCTTTTTCCAACTTAATCTTGCTCTGAGGGGCAACCCAGAGGATAAAATATGTGTAAATTGTAAATTCTTTCATCTGTGAATATAAGATCATCATCATGTGTACATTGTGCATGTTATTTAGTACTTCAACATCTAAATAAAATAACTGAGCAAGAAGCCATTTTCACATGTTATTTAATGTCTTGTCAGCCTATTTTTATACTTATTTTTCTTGTGGTTACACTTCTTCTATTTAGTGTTGTATTCACGCGTATGTTCATCTGTACCGTGGTAATTCAAAGTGCTGAAGTTATTCAAAAATGCTATTTGACTCCCTCGTTAGCTCCCGCTCTGACTCCCGGCTAAAGTGTCATGCCACATGGCATGACACATAAGCTCCAAAATCAACCCAAAATTTAAATTTCCCCCCAATTCTAAACTTTGAATTTCCCTCTCAGCCCAAAATATTAAATTCCCCCCAGTCCCAATTAAAAAAACGAAGATAGACACCTCTCTCTCTCAGTCTAAATCTCTCTCTCCAGTGCAGATTCGAGCGCCGCCCCTCGCCGTTCATCGTCTCATCGCCGCTCGTTACTGCGCGTCGCCATCTGCCCCTCTCTTTCTCCATCGTTGTCTGCCCCTGCTCTCTCTCTCTCTCTCTCTCTCTCTCTCTCCCCCCCGGCCCATCGCGCGTCGCCCATCGTCGAATGCGCCTGCGCTCTCTCTCTCTTGGCCGCCCATCGAATGTCGCCTGTCTCTCGGCCGCCCGTTGACCGTCGCAGGTCTGTAATTGGTTTCGTTCTATTGACGAGTTCTCCAAGACTCCGAAGTTGAGAGCTGTGCATCAAAATAGATTTTTTATGCATTATTTAATGTATCATGTATTATTTAATCTATACTTCATAGATATTGTTTCTGTATAGGAGTTTTCAGATCAATGATTATAAAGTTTTCACACATTTCTGTTTATTTGTTTATGTATCCATGTATCTCAGTTACAATCAGAAACTTGCAATTGTACATTTTTTTTTTTGCATTATTCTTCCATGATTAATTGTTTTGAGTTCTTGAAGATTGCTAGAGAAATGTGTGTGTGATGTTTGACCTTTAACAGGGGAAACATCAAACATATCATATATCAAAAGTTGAACTCATTTCTTTAAATTGCAATAGTAATCATCAACTGGAAAAAAGTTGCTAATAAAGTGGATTCAGCTAAACATCAATAAAACAAGAATCAATAGAGCTGACCCTTCAACAGAAAGTGAATACAAGTAGTTGAATAGTTGCAAGCATGAATATAAAAATAGAACATGAATACAAGCAGAATCATCACAAAATATTATTTGCATCCATTCATAATTACATGAATACATGACTCTCAAATGAGTCAAAGTTTTATAATATTGAAACATATGAAAATAATCATTAAACTATGCATGTGAGATGCTAAAATCATATATTTTCAGTGTAATTAGGACTGTGACCATGGTAGCAGTTCTCAGAAAAAGACTGTGATGCAGTCTTCAAAAATAGACTGCGACCATGACAGCAGTTCTCATAAAAACACTGCGACTTAATCACAGTCCTCATAAAAAACTGCGACCATGGTACCGGCACCCAACATTGTGGTTAAAATTCAGCCACGTTGCACCAGCTGAGAGAGTCTCTCTGAGCTGGCGAGTGAGTCTCCGAATTGCTCCATTTGAGATTTTTGAGAGGTAACAAATTCTTGACTCTCAAATGAATCAAAGTTCTATAATATTGAAATATAAGAAAATAATCATTAAACTATACATGTGAGATGTTAAAATCATATATTTTCAGTGTAAAAAAGACTGCGACCATGGTAATAGTCCTCAGTAAAAGACTGCGACCATGATAGCAGTCCTCAGAAAAAGATTGCGATCATGGCAGCAGTTCTCATAAAAACACTGCGACTTAATCACAGTCCTCATAAAAAACTGCGACCATGGTACCAGCACCCAACATTGTGGTTAAAATTCAGCCACGTTGCACCAGCTGAGAGAGTCTCTCTCAGCAAGCGACTGAGTCTCCGAATTGCTCCATTTGAGATTTTTGAGAGGTAACAAATCTTAACTCTCAAATGAATCAAAGTTCTATAATATTGAAACATAAGAAAATAATCATTAAACTATACATGTGAGATACAAAAATCATATATTTTCAGTGTTAAAAAATATTGCTACTATGATCGCAGTCCTCAGAAAAAGACTGCGACCATGGTAGCAGTCCTTAGAAAAAACTGCGACCTTGGTCGCAGTCTTCAGAAAAAGACAAGCATGGCAGCAGTTCTCATAAAAATATTGCGACTTAGTCACAGTCCTCATAAAAAACTGCGATCATGGTACCAGCACCCAAAATCAAAATAGTACTCAAAGTATTCTGCATACTTTCAGGAATTACAAACTCTCAGTTCCCAGCCATTTGATTACACATCAAAATAGTACTCTAAATATTCAACATACTTCCAGGAATTACAAACTTCCAGTTCCTAGCCATTTGATTACACATCAAAATAGTCCTCTAAGTATTCAACATACTTCCAGGAATTACAAACTCTCAGTTCCCAGCCATTTGATTACACATCAAAATGGTCGATACACTCCCCATGGTTGTACCATATTTGGTTGTAGTATGTAAGGATTTGAAATCATGCTTTCTTGTGGGGAAGTTTCAACACCCACTTGAGACTGTGTTAATTGTTGTGTCGGCGGATACACTCCCAATGATTGTAGCATGTAAGGATTTGAGATATTGTCATCATGAACAAATTTCTTTTGGCTCTGCCTACTTGCAGGCTTGATTCTATTTTTCCTAGGCCGCCCTTTACGACTCTTAGATATTGGATCCAATATGTTTTTCAAGCTATCCTCTTCATCTTTCCTTTCTTCTTTCACAATCTCATGGGTCATTGGAATATCTTTTTGCTTCCGACATGTTTCACTTATTTGAAAATTTTGAATTTGTTGTCTATCCAATTTTTAACATCATCATATTCATGATTGACTGGGGTAGTCAAATCTGCAACCTCGCTAAAGGTAAGGCACAACTCGCGATAGCGCAATTACTCGGTTGTGTTTTTCTAACTATTAAATTTAACTTTCATCTTCGAGTGGGCTCGCCTCACATCCTTTCTCCACCTTCTTAGAATGTACTTGTCTGAAAGTAAGCCAACTTCATGATGGATACAAATAGTAAGGGCATGCCTGCAAAGTATACCTTTAAACTCAGATGACTGACAGGTACATTGAACTTCACATTTTTCTGCATGAAAGGAAACATTAAAGAATTTTGGAATCATTCGGCCATCTTTCAACCAAAAGGACTCTCGAATGCTATACTCATTCACCCCTGCCTCCTCCAGATAGTTTACTATTTCACAATATATCTTCCCAGTAAATTCAGCTTGAAATTCCTTAAATTTCGATAAAGTGTAGACTTTCTGAATCTGTTTTTTCATCGTATAATTAGTTGCAGTAGGTATTTGTTTTGAAAATGAGTCAGCATCGGCTCGTATCTCCTTTTCCACCTTGTTTCTTAATGCATTTTCATACTGCTCAACAAACTGCTTTAAACTTATTTTTGAGCGGACATATCCATCAAAAAATGCATTCATACTTTCACTTCGCTGAGTAGTTGACATTCCCGCCCAAAAACTATTTTTGACATAGCATGGTACCCATCGTTTTCTCTCCTTATATAATTCACTCAGCCATTCACATTCCTCCAAGCATATGTGTTAAATCATTTCATTCCAATAATTTTCAAACTCATATGTACTCTGTGTATCATATACCGGTCTTTTCATGGTAGAACAGATGTGTTCATATTGAGTGTACCTTCCTAACTTCTCTGATAGTTTTTTTAATTATATGCCACAAACACCATCTGTGCCTAGTGTTTGTGAATACAATTTGAATTGCATTTTTCATAGCTCTATCTTGATCAGTTATTATCCCATGCGGAGCACATCCATCCATGCATTCAAGCCACTTACTGAATAGCCAAACAAAAGTCTCTGTGTCTTCTTTTGAAATCAGCCCATATCCAAGTAATATTGAATGCCCATGATGATTAACGCCAACAAATGAAGCAAACTGCATATCATATTTGTTTTGTTAAGAAGGTAGTATCGAAAGTGACAACCTCACCAAACTCCTTATATGCTTCTCTACTCCTACCATTTGCCCAAAATATATTTTTCAAATGATCTTCATCATCTAACTGAATGTCAAAAAAGAAACCTGAGTTTTCTGCAATCATCATCAAAAAATATCTCATAATCGCTGAAGCATCTCCTTCCCCAAATCCCAGACGCCTTGATTCCTCAACTAAATTTCTGCAATCCTTTTCATCACACGATATATTCTCATATCCGCCATATTCATGTATTAGTGAACCAAAATTTTTGTTCATCCGAATTCCTACTTGGTCATTAAGATTGATTTGATGTCTTACCTGTGCATTTATTCTTCGATTGCAACGAAAGAAACGACTTTTGGTTGGGCTCATCTTATGATTATGATCAAGAACAACTACAGATATTTCTCATTTTTCATATAAATTTAACCGTGCTATTAAGTAAGCAGTACATCCAATTCTGTAGCTCGCTTGAGGTCTTAATGGATTTTGAGATGTATTTCCATGTTTGCCACCTTGAGAACATGTCATAATTACACTTCTAACAATTTCCTCAACATACTTCTTTACGGATTTTTTTTCTAATTGGAAATCCACATGTCTTTGCATATTTTCTGTAAAACTCATATAACTCTTCTATTCCATCAAATTCCATCCCAACTTTGGGCTCAATCTGCTGATCAAATTCATCATTCTCATCAATAAAACAATTAGTCAGATCTTCAACTTTTTCTAAATTCTTCAAATCTTCAATATCTGCCATACTGTCTTTACAAACAACATAACTGATGTAGAGTCAACCAAATAAAACATAGACTGTAAAAAGGATGCTACAACAAATACAATAATTCATGTTCAACTCATACGGACGTATGTAATAGGTTGTTGTTCATATATGAAAGAGCCTAAAATAATAAAATGATCTTCACAAAAATGTAATTCATGGTGTTCACATTACTGAGTTTAATAAGCCTTTGCATATTTAGAAATTTTCATTTTGTGGCTGCTCCAAATATTTCGCTCTCACTAACAAAGTGCATAAATGAAATCCTAATCTTGAATATTAAAACAATGTCTTATAATAAATGACATAAAACAATGTCAAGTGATAGAATCCTCCCACTAATCAAACCAGGTCAATAGTTGCAATTTTTTTTTGATTATATACTTATACAGTGGTTAGTTAGTTTATAACGACTTATGATAATATCATTTTGCCAAATCCCAAAACAAAAAAAATCAAAAGCTAAAAGGATAAACCTCAGTTTTTGTGGTTGCGATGACAAGCTTTAAGGTATGACTTGGTCGAGATCCAGAGGAGAGGAGAATGTTTGTTGATGGTGGAGGATGGCGATGGAGTTTGTGATGGAGCTCCTATCTTTTAGGACAATGAAGAGATGTTAGGGAGAGAAGCTTAGAGAGATCGGGTGGCGCATCGGCACCTATGTCGAGATCGACGACATCCATTGGGGAGAGAGGCTGAGATTGGGGGGGTTAGATTAGGGAGGTTGAGAGTCGCTCGCCGGCGAGCACATGAGATGGGGCAAATTTGGGGGAGGTGAATTTGGGGGGAGAGAGCTAGGGCACATGCGAGAGAGAGAATGATGGGATTTTCGATCTGCGCCAAAATAAGGGTAGTCTCGGGTCTCACCCTTCCAACTGACTGATCTGAGCCACTTTATTTGGCTTGTCTTGAGGCCTGACGTGGCAGGCACGTCAGGTTAGGAGGCCATGCGGGAGCCAAGAAAGAGAGCCAAATAGAAGTTTTGGAAGCTATTACTTATACTCTTAGCTGTGGTTTGCGTATGGCTAACACGTAGTGTGTAGCACAGTCACTAGGCCCCTCTATATCCGAGGGTGCCGTTGGAGTAAGATTTGCCACCGACCAGGGTCTTTCATCGACTGTAGCTGTACTGACCGCGGGATTTCATAGCAAACAAGAAGTTCAAGTGAAATTGTTGTTTTATTACTGGGCACGATGACAGTGACTAAACTCTGAAATAGAGTATAATATATGAGTTCATTCCTGAAGCCCGCCACCCAAGAAATCAATTCTTTAGCCCAAACCGTTGAATTTTTTCTAGCTCAATAGAAAGCCCAAGCCCAATTGATCCAACCAAAGCCCAAACATAAATGCATCTAGAAAACGGAAAAGTCTCTCTCTTCTTCATTTCCTTCGTACAGGCGACAGAATCTCAATAGATCTCAAAGAAAAGGACTCCATGGTTTTCTTTAGTAACTGCTGATGCAGTCAGCAGCAGCAAGAAGTGTTCCCGGGTCCCATCTCAGACAGGGACACGAGTTCGAATCACAGTCGTCCATTCATCGATCGCGAACGCTTCCAACTGTTTTGGATCAACTCTCTGCCCTCTCTCCTGCATCCTTTCACTCCACGTAATATTTGGTTAGTGTTTGGTTTCATTCATTTTCAGTTTGTCGACCTCAACAGTCAAAGTAGTAGTTTGGGGGTTTTGTTGAACCGTAGGACGAAGATAGGAGCCATAATTTATGAGAATAAGACTTATAATTTATAAAGCAGTAGTATTATGTAGTGTTAAAAGAATAGTACAAATAACATTACTCTTTACAGACTCCTTGGTAGCTGCTTCAGTATTTTTTTTTTTTTCCATTTTCAATAAAAAGGACCTATTTTAGAGACATTGGTAGACCCATGGTGACTCCGATGCTCCAACCTTCTCTGTGTTGGCTACAGACTACATCTATCTGCTTCAAGTAGGGGTGGACTCACATACAGTCTAGTGTGTCAGCTTAATCTATCTCAAGTGTGTTTGATATCAACCTCACAAAATTATTGACCTGGTTAAAAAAAAATTCCTTAACCCTAATTAGACTCGATCTGGGTTATAACCCAATAATCGGCCAAGTCGGATGTATAAATAATTTATTCAGCTTAAAAAAAATAAAATCATGTCCACTTCAAACAGAGCCAACTCTGTTTGTCATACCTAAACCGTACCAGATTATTAACCAGATCAAAACCCTCAATCCTACCCTAAACCAACTCAGTTTAAACTGATAACCAGCAAATCTTATGTATAATTTGTAGTTAGGGACATCTAATTTATTATTATTCATTAAACCATTATAGCCATTTAACTTTGTAATTTTTAGATATAAATATTTTAAGACTTTATTTTAGTTTCTATTTATTTTAAATCATACAGTAAAAATGTTATTTAATTTAAAAATGTTATTTAATTTAAATAATACAGTAAAAATGTTAAAAACAAAAAATTGTAAATGTCTGAGCCCAGGTTCGAACTGGGGACCTTTAGTGTGTGAGACTAACGTGATGACCAACTACACCACCCAGACACAGTTGTCGCACTTTTAATACCTAAAATATTATATTATTAACCAAATATAATCTAGACACTCACATGAACTTTAGTTTTGATCCAATATCTTTAACTAAAAAAAAGTAGTTTTTTCTTTACAAACTTTATAGTAAGGCCTCAAACATGGAACGTGTTTTTACAACAAAATTCCGCAAAGATCACCAGCGGCTTCAAATAGAAGAGACACAGTAGACTTTTGATAAGGAGCCACTACTTATGTTAAGGCCACCGGCTTGTAAACGAGCCAAACCCATTCAAAGAACACCACGGCAAGAAAAGTCCAATTCTCTGATTGTGTAAAGGATAATGTTGAATGTGGTCGGTTACAATTATCGGCTACTTGAACGTGGCTCAACGGTTATAAATTGGATAAATACAAAGAAGAATAGGCTTTCAACATCAAATCCCAAATTTAACTTGTTTATTGTATTCTTTATTTTCTAGAGTAGTTCGGAAAATCTCCGAATTCAGTTTCCATCGGTGCCGCTAATCGACTTCATGATTTTTAATTTATAATCGGAGTTGAATTTCAAGAATCTGTTTGTAAATTATTCTTCAAAATCATATTTTCTATTTTAGCATATTTTGAGGATTTTTCTGAATTATTCAAATATTCGGGCGAATCAGTGTCGACCGATCTCGTCGATCGATTCTGAGATTTTTAATTTGCAGATCAAACTGAATTTTTTGAATCTGATATTACATACTCCTTCATGTAATATTTGATAGTTTACAAAATTTTTGGGTACCATTCTGAACTAATCAAATTTTACTCGATTAAATAATACTAAATAATTTCTTTTTCTTTCTTTTCAATTCTTCTTTTTCTCTTTCTCCATTCTTCTCCACTCTTCTTTCACTGCCTCTTTTTCCATCGCCTTCTCTCTATCTTAATTTCTCTACTAATCTCTCTCTCACTCTCTAATTTTCTTATATCTCCCTCTTGAACTTTAATCCTCTCTCTTATTCTATATTCTCTATTCTCTCCAACACTCTATCCTCCCTCTCTTCCTCCCCAAGTTGACATCCATCTCTGGCCCCAGCGTCCACTGACCCCACGCCGCTGGCGAGCTCCCCACGACGGCCAACTCTAACCATCCACCAACCACAGCCACCACTCTCCATCTCTTTCGTCTCTCACTTCTTCAATTTCTCCATCACCTCCTTCAACCTACACCACTCCATTTTCTTCCACCCACCACCAAATCCTCCTCCCTCTCCACCTTCTCCAACCACTCAATTCACTACCATCACAACCTCCATCACTTCCACCACTCCACCTTCATCTCCATTCATCACCATCCTTATATTCCACCATCTCCACCCACCTATTTCTTACTCCACCCAGATCCCAAGCCGCGCCACCGGCTCCCCACGGCCACCGCCAGTACCCACAACTGCCGGTGCGCCAGCCCAGGCCAACCCACATGGGGTCTTGCCCCTTCCTCTTCTTTTTCTTCTCCTCCTCCTCTCTCTTCTCTCTCTTTCTCTTCCTCTCCCTCTCGCTCCTCTCTTCCCACAGCCGCCAATGACCATGTGTTGGCCCGAAATCCCATCACTCTAGTTTTGATGATGATCAACTCATGTAGTTATAGTACTAATGATCTTGTGTTTAATTAGTGACAGATTTATGATCAAGATCTTAGTAGGTGCATAGCTTCAACAAAGGATTTGAAGTCAAGTTTTGAAGCTAGCACGGTTTGATCCAAGAGCCATTGGATCGTGTTTGGACCAAGTCAAGAAGATGAGAAGGCTTCAAGTGAAGACTTCATGAAGATGAAGACTTGTGTCTAGGTTTGTTTTAGAAGATTTTGTTTTTAAATTAAAATGTAAAGGATAGAATAGTTGGTGGATTGCTCAAGTATCATATACACACACACTCTTGATTTAGTTTGTTTTAGAAAAGATTTTTCTCTTTGACAAAATATCATTTTAGTTTTTGGTATTCAAGTTTTATGTTTTAACCAAAACAATGTTTAGAGCTTAATGTCAAAAACATAGATATTTCACCATGTTTGTGTAGTGGATCATATCCATACACACTATACTTTAAAAGAGTTTAAATATCTTGTTTTTGTATTTGGAGAAGTTTTAGAAAAGATAAGTTTTAGAAAAACCAGTTTGGAAAAATACAGTTTTCATTTGAGCCAATTTTTCTAACTTACAAAAATCGTCCAAATTATTTGTAACATGCCTTGATTTTGTGCAAGCATGTTTGCTTATCAAAATATATTGATAAAACTATTTTTGTAGATTTTCTGTGATTTTATGGGATTTTATGTGAAACAAAAAGACCAAGTTTTTAATCCCTTAACATTGTTTCCTGGCTTCAGCCGGTCGACCGGGACGGTAGACCGCAGATTAAAGTCAGCCGACCTTCAGGGTCGACCGACGTGCACAGACGTGCACGCCAGTTCT
Organism: Agave tequilana; assembly: GCA_038442645.1. Lineage (NCBI taxonomy): Eukaryota > Viridiplantae > Streptophyta > Magnoliopsida > Asparagales > Asparagaceae > Agave > Agave tequilana. The sequence goes on along the minus strand of JAVJIF010006240.1, from coordinate 18,667 downwards.
GCAGGAGGGCCGGCCGACCGACCCGGTCGACCGTCCAGAGAGTTCTGCTCTCTGGAAAGGCCCCGGCTGACCGAGCGGTCGACCGGACAGAGAGACTTGCTCTCTGTATCCTGGCTCGGTCGACCGACCGGTCGACCGGAGGCACAACGGTCTGAAATATGACAGTTGGCCGGACGACCGGGCGGTCGTCCGACAGGCCTGACAGACCCCAACGGCTAGTTTTCCAAACTCTATAAAATGGGGCATTTGGGGGCTGTTTTGATTAAGATTTTCAAGTGATTTTTGGGCTAGTTTTTCCAGCTCTTTTCAGAGGTTTTCTCCACTTGTATTTGGGCTAAATACTTCCATTCAAAAGGAGAGTTTATCAAGAGTGTATCAAAAGAGATTTCTTGAGTTTTCCTCCACCATCTCTTTCCTTGTTTTCTCACACATACACTTGAGCTTTCCATTGCTATATCTACCTATAGGAGTTTGTTGTGAGAGGATTTTAGGTGATCAAGAGTTGTGATCACCAAAGTTCTACTTTGTTCTTTGAGGAGGTGGACGGTTGTGTTCGCATTGTTTCGGGTCCTAGTGTGGACTCGGTTGTTTCGGGTTCGGGTGCGAACTCTTGTTTGAGGTGCGGCCTCGGCGAGCCGGTGGGCTTGCGTGTGTACGGACTAGGGAGTCCGAGAGTTGTAGGTGTTGCAGCACCGAGTGATCCGGTGGGATCAATTATAGTGGAAATCCTTCGTGTGTCGAAGGCAGGGATGTAGAGCAAGTGTGCTCGAACCTCGAAACAAATCCCTTGTGTTTGCGATTGCTTACTCTCTCTCTCTCTCTCTCTTTCTCTTTGTCTATTGTTTATATCTTGCATACTTTTATTGTGCTCATCTTTATATGCTTGATATACAATTGTGCTAAATTGATATACATGCTTGGATTGTTTGCTAACACTTGTATTTAACCAAGAGAGCCAACGCGGCACCTCAACCCTTATCAAGGGGAATCTAGAGGAGTTTGTCCAGAGCCCTTCACGGGGAATTCGGCAACACTCTTGTGTTATACGTGGTGTTTAGTTTAAGAGTTTAGTTTAGGTCATAATAGTTTATACTTTCGAATTATTTGGCATTAAGTGACCATTAGAATAGCCATCACCTATTCACCCCCTAGGTGATCTTACACCATGACCGCTGCCGGCATGGCTGTGCCCTAGACTGTTGCACCCGTGGCCACGCTCAGACTGCCGCACGTCCTAAGAAGCCTCCCCTCTCTCTCTTCTCTCTCTATCTCTTTTCCCCCTTATTAGATCTTAATCCAAACCCATTTTATAAATCAAACCTAAATTCATTAACCCAAAACCTACTTTCACTTAAAGTCTATTGGGTTTGGGTATTAAATTTAAACCCGGCTCAAAGCTTGATCCATTATAAAGGTAAATTTACTTAAAACCCCCTGAAAATTTATAAAATTACAATTTAGACCTTATTATTACATATTTAACTCATTTTTATTGATTTTAGTGTTCAGGCGATGTCTTGACCATCCGGAGTTCGATTTGAATGATTCTCGAGTCGTTGCGATCGTAAAAAGATGAGCTACACTCCTGTGATAACTATGTGAGTGATTTTGTTCTATAAATTATATTTCATCATGTGGTATGAAATAGATTTATTTGTTTACTTAATAAATTGTAATCGCCATCTGATAAATCATGTAAATGATAAATCACTGTAATTAATATATATGTGAGTGTTTTTCTTTTATAAATTACATTTCATCATATTAAATAAAACTAGCTCCTTAAATTATATTTATCGTTTATGTGACCGGTTGATATATTTAATAAAATGTAATTATCTCTTAATAAATCATGAATATAGTAAATCGCTGTAAATAAAATATATGTTAATGCTTTTAAAACATTTCAAGAATAATTTATTATTTTTCTTGTTTTAATATAAAATATAGATGAATTATATAAACATCGGGTAAATCTAAGATTGTTGATTAAAGAAAATTCAAGATTAATAAATAAATAATTTTTATTATGGTTGTGAAGAGTTTGAAAATAGATAGTTGTGTACAATTATTTTGTGATATTGATCATATTAATAATATCAAAATAGTTATAAGAAATGTTGATATATTGACACATGATCAAGTTAACGATATCACTCTGACATTGTCATTGATATCTTACTCATGACAACAAACACTAGCATACAGGATATTGTTATTTTATGTTTATATTTCACTGTTAAATGCACATTAACATGTTTTATGATTGCGAGTATGGTTCTTTCATATTCTTATATCATTGTGACACAGATAAACTATAACACCAGACGCTATACTTTCATATACCCGTATCATCATTACACAGATACTCTGTTATACTGGACGCTGTAGTTTTATGTTCTTGTATTACTGATACGCAAATACACCTAAGCATATGATATGCATATTTCTTGTATCGTTAATACTGATATGACCTTCCTGTTACATAGATTCACATGTATAGATGATCTGATTGTTCATGCATTCCTATTACACGGATTATAGTTACTTGAATATTCTAGTATAATCGTTACATGCATATTTCTTGAATACACTACATGATTATTTCCTGTATTACCATATTGATATAAAACTCTTGTTATCTGGATATACTATCTATGGATATTTGACGTGTGAAACTAAGTACTACGTAGAAGCCACCTCAAATATCCACGGGGGCCACCTCTAAAGTCCCACATCACCTGTTTTCTGTTATCTTGTTCAATGATATAAGAATTGCTCATGTCTTGTAGTCTTGTTACATGTTACATGCACACTGTTATTGTTCCTGATTCATTATATTATTGAATAAATACAACATGGAGTTAGGAGTGCTTTGACGGTTGATTAGATCTTATCGGATAGATGTCATGCATTCATATTAGTCCCACTACAGGGAACATGGAAGTGCTTGCTACCTTCCTGTTTCCCATTACTTATTTCGCCTTAGAGGGCTGAACCTGGTCTCAGTATTCAGGGGTCTGTTTAAGGCCGTGATCCCGAGTATGCACAGGATACACTGACCCGATTAGAGCTCATCGACCATTAAGTTTTCAATTAACATAATAAAACGTCATAAATAATAATGACTTCGTGAATGTTTGTTATTCGATCACTTTCTCGTTCGGATAATCGTACCCGTAATGAATTCGGCTAGAATTTGAGTTTCGGTATGAACCGCCAGTGGTATGGGATACTGGAAGAGATTGATTAAAATAGTAAGTGATACTGATTGTTATTATTATATAATAATATTGCTTTATGCCTGCATGATATCCTGCCTGTGTATATTGTATTGATCTTCCTGATTTTCTTATTTACTAACACGTCACTATGCATGTTTATTTCATGTATTCTCTATAAACACATTATTACTGTATAATCACAAACACTATTGCGTGATTGTTTCTGTTTATTTCATGTATAAATGTTCGTATTTATCATCACTATACTGTCATGTTACTAGTACTATTAGTCTAAATAGTAAATATAAAATAATTAAGACTTGATATGTATTAATGATAAAAACTGATTCATTAAGTATAATTAAAAGATCAGTCTCTTATTTTATATTACATATTAAAAACCTGTTAATTGTCATAAAATAATATAATGTTAACTAATATATACATATATAACTCTTCTTGATTGACTTCATTATTGCTTTAATCACATATTGTATATTATTGTAAAGGTAACATCATTATAACACACTTGATAATAATAATGCCCTAATGCTGATATAATAATTGTTTATAGATATACTGATTGTTAGTATATATACTGATTGTTAGTATAACTATATTGTATTACTGTTATTAAATCATGTATTATATTTATCATGATTGTAATATTATTATAGCATGCTATTACTCCTTCCTTCATTTTGTGGTTTGCTCCCTCTAGTGAGAGGTGGAGTTGGTTTGTATACCCTCTTCGGTAGAGGTGTTTGTTAGTTGTTGTATTGGCTAGGGACCTACCCCTCGGTTGTGAGGCGGTGTTTGAGAGAGGAGTTCGTTACTCCTTGTGTTGTAACCAATCCTCCTCGGTGGAGGTTCCCTCGGTGGGAGTATAGTGGATTAGAAATCCTTCTCGGTGAAGGCGGGGACGTAGAGCTAGAGGCTCGAACCTCGGAACATATCATTGTGTTTGCGTATGATCCACTTGTCTCTAAACTCTCTCTTTATATTATGCAAAGCATTCATTCATATCATACATATCTATTTGCTTGTGTTGTCCTTACATTGATTCATATTACTTATTCATTATATGCTAGGATTGCTTGTTTGTGTGCCTCACTTGTACTTAACCACAAGAGCTTCATATAGCACCTCAACCCATATCTAGGGGAATCAAGAGGAGTTAGTCCAGAGCCCTTCACGGGAAATTCGGCTACACTTGTATGTTGTACTAAGTATGTTGCAAAATTTATTTTAACTTTCGCATTTAGCGCATTTAGTTTCTAGATTAGCATTATCACCTATTCACCCCCCTCTAGGTGATTTACAATTAGTATCAGAGCTTACGCTCCTGAAACTTAGGCTTAACATCCTACGAGTGAGATCCTTGTTTTGCTAATCTACCATTTGCATTTGCACTTTTGTTTGTTTGCACACATATAGTTTGGAACCATGGACTCCATGACCCCACCTAGTTTTGACCCTTCCAACATTATTGTTTGGAAGTATAGGATGTCCATGTACCTAAAAACCCTAGGATTGCATGTTTTTCTTCCCGCTACCAAGAGATGTTATCTTGGTGACCGCAATCATATAGGGGCCAATGCACAAGCCCTTGAGGCTATTAGAAGCACATTATCTAATGATTATCTTATACGTGTTTCTAACTTTGATTCCGCATTTGCAGTGTGGAATATGTTGTCAACCACAACCACCAACTCCGAGTTTCTATTGCCAATCCAACCGGAAGAATCTAGTGGAGAATCCGAATCTCAATGCTTCATGGTCCAAGGGAATGACTCCCTTGAGGTACAATCAGAAACTCAATTAGATAGTTTTGATTCTAGTTCTTCATGTGATGATCATGTTGATGCCCATGCTTTGAATGAAGAACTTTCCTTAGTTTGTGAAAAATTAATTGAGAAATATAAAGTTTTGAAAAGAAAAGTCTAAGCATTAATAATGAAAATAAAAATTTGATTGCTAGACTTGATGTTATTTTGTAAGAGAAAGAGGAGATTGCTAATGAGAGGGATTCATTAAAATCTCAACTTGATCTTGCACTTAAAGAAAATGAGTTTTTGAAAAACAATAATGATTGTGAAATATTTTGAAGAAAAATGAAAACTTATCTTCAAAAATTGATTTTGTTTTAAAGGAGAATGTTACTTTGAAAAATAAAATAATTTCTATTTCAAATGATTTAAATGTTTGTTTAGAGAAAAATATTGTTTTACAAAATAAGATTGATGCACATGTTTGCCATACTTGGGTAGTATCACACACTTCACCTATTGCATGCTCTACTTTATCTTCAAGTGTTAAAAATGATATAAATATTTTGAAGAAGAGTGTTGATTGTTTGGGCTCCACTTTGAGCCAATGTGCCAAGAATCATACACGTTTGGAAACTTTGTTTCAAAAGAAACAAGTTCCATCTTTTCATGCATACCCATCACGGCATACACATGCTCCTCACGGACACCATCACACTATGTATGCTCATGTGTACACTTGTACACATTGTGGACGTAAGGGCCACCTTGCTAAATTTTGTTATGATAGAATACATGTTGATAATTTAGCAAATAAATTTGTTTGAGTTAGGAATGATACTAACCCCCATGGACCCAAAAGGATATGGGTACCAAAGACCACCCCTCGTGTTTATGATGTAGGAGTGGGCTCTCGCATGACGTGAGAGTAGCGGTACCTTGGAGTGGATGCGTTCCGAGCTTCATGGAAATCAATTGGATGCATCACTTTCAAGGGATATTTGGTGGAGAAGACCACCATGTTTTAGATAAGGGAAGTTGCCTTCTAGGTTTTGGTAACGATTCCTAACTCCTAATTATTATTTACATGCTTTTCATATTCATTGTTTATATAATGTTTGATGTTTATTGATTATTATGACAATGCCATGTTTATTAAATCCTTGACATACATGTTTAGCATTTTGAGACACCCATGTTTAATATGGACCATTATTTTAGTGTTCTCACCTTTGTTTAGCTATCATGTTTATCATAGGTTCAATAACTTGTGGATTTTCTTAATAATCATGTTTATGTTTATCATGTTGATTTTATCCCGTTTTGATGCTTCATGATTTGAATATAAGTTTAAATGTTAGTTTTTATTAAGACTAGGTATATATTTGTACATATAGTGGGCCACAAATAAATCTATATATGTTTGTGCTTAATTGCTTATTTGAACCCATTAGATGTGCTAGTATAGTCTAGTTTTGATGATCCATACATTTTAAACTTGTATTCCTAATTTTAGTTTTGTTTTTGATCATGTGTTTTCATTTCATGTATATGTCTATTTTGCCAAACCTTAAGTTATACATGTATATCCCTTGAGTCATTTGTCTTTCATGCAAATCTATACATATGGACTCAATTGTATTTAGGGATATGTATGTATACTTTTTGTTTTGACAAATCATACATATACCTTGAAATGAAATTTGTTTTAATGAAAATTTAGTTTTTCATATTTTCATGTGTTTATGTTTAACTTCATGTATATGTCTATTTTATCCAAATTCTTGTTTATACATATACATCCTTTTGAGCCACGTGCCTTCATGCATATATCTTTGTGGACTCGTTGTGTTTGGATATGTATGTATACTTTAATTTGAATAGGACATACATATACCTTGAAGATTAAATATTTTTGATGATTTTCATGTTTTCATGTTTCAAGGGATAGTGAGCTTATTGTCCATCTTTCATGATTATGATCTTCACATCTTATTTGTACACTCATATTTATTGTTTACTCATGTGTTTGTTTTCATGAGTTATATTTATGCTTAATTGACATGAGTGTTTGATATCATGTGGATTTCTTATTTCATGAAAAATAATTTTGTTTTATTCCTTACTTGAAGGATTTCGTACTAGTATACAAGTTTTTCCATTTAACTAGTTGCGATATTCTTCATTTTGGTAGAGTTTTTGAAATATACTATAATTTTTCAAATCTATTTTTTTAAAAACCCCTACCATTATGGGAGGTTGGATGGGAGATCATGTTCATGTATACTTTAAAATGAAAATCATTTAAAACTTGAACCATGATTGGGTGGTAGATAATATGAGATATACATTTGATATTATTGTTGTTTCAATTGGTATCATTGAATTCTTTCAATTGGTATCAATTTTGACCTTTCTTGTATACTCATATTTGTTTGTATGTATGTATGCTTTCAATTCTAAGAATATCAATTTCTATTGGTATCTATTTTTCATACATATATATGTGTTTGTTTATGCTAAAGCTTGAGGTTTAACTTTATTTCAATTGATTCAATTTTCAGTTGGTATCAAATTTCAAGCCTATGCATGTGTTTTGTTGGTATTTCATAAAGGGGGAGAAAATTCGATTTTCATATTTACAATTGGTATTTGTATTTTCACTCCCTTGCTTTATGATAAAAAATAAAATTTTTTAAAATTGATATCATATACTTAAAAAGAAAAATACTCTCTTTTAATATTAAGATGTTTGTTTGAATGTTTTTAAAATTGATATCTCAAAATTTTATTTAAAGATAAATACAAAAGTTTTGATTTGTATTGCCTATATGCAAGGAGAGCTTAACATCTCTTCTACATATAGATTCATATTGAGTGTATCTTATATTGAAGAGCTTGACAATCTTTTCTTTATGTGGTACACGTGTGTAGGGGGAGCTTCACATCTCCTCTTATGCATAACATAGTATACGTTATATGAATTAGGGTTTGTCATCCCTCCTTCATGTAATGTATCTATGTAGGGAAGCTTCACATCTTCCTCTTCATGAATGTATATCGCATATACTATTTGTTGATTGATTTATGTTTACTTTCAATTGGTATCAAGATGCTACATTGACATATTTTAAATTGATATCCTAATTGATTGTCACCGCTATTTGGTTTTGTTTTGTTTTAGACAAAAAGGGGAGAACATTTTTTTATTAACCCTTTTATTGATTCTTTGTTTCGAACAAAAAGGGGGAGAAAAATTTATTGATTTGATTTTGTTTTTACCCCTTATTGAAGATTGTTTCTTTGTATTAAAAAGGGGAGAAGATTTTGTTTTGTTTTGATTTTTATCCCTTTGTTGATGATTGACAAAAGGGGGGAGAATTATTTAAGAGTTTAATATGCATATATAAAACTTTATGTTTAAGTTTTGCATATATTAAGTTTAATTTAGTTTAATTTTAATTGGTATCTAGAGCAAGTTTTTTTTTTTTTTTTTTTGAACATTTCATTGGTATTTAGAGCTTTTTGTTGTTTATGCATGATATGCATTCATGTTTAAGAGCCTTCATTGCATATTATTTATGTTTATTTGTTTATGCATGAGTTAAGGGGGAGCTTCTTTGAAGCTTAGCTTTAATCCATGCATATATAACTCCATGAGTTTTGTCATCATCAAAAGGGGGAGATTGTTGGCCCGGAGGCCTTCCTCTCTAGTTTTGATGATGATTAACTCATATAGTTATGTTTACTAATAATCTTGTGATTTTAGTTTCAGATCATGTAGCAAGATATTAGTTGGTGATTGCTTCAACAAGAGGAGTTTGGAAGCCTTCACTTGGTGATTCCCGAGCCCGAGCGTCAAGATCATTCATAGCCATGCTTGTTGGATCACGGAGTTTGGATCGAGTCGACTTGAAAATGAAGTTCGTCAATGTACGCCCCGATCCTGGGAGATACGGAGACGTCACTGCGACGTATATACGCAGGTCAGAAATACCCCCACAATATACGCTAAGCATCAGTACAGGCAAGAATCAGAGTACGGAAGCAGTGGTGCATTATACATTCCAACACATGAGTACAATTACAAAGTTATCACCAGAGGTGATCCGATATTACAATAATATTACATCACCAGAATGGCGCAATTGCGGGAATACAAGAGATATACAAGAGTAAACAGTATTAAAGGCACTCACGAGTTTACCAAAGGAAAACTCGAGAGGCACACAGGGGGCCTGGAAGAATAGAGCTCAGGACGGTGTGCTGGAAATCCACGCTACCGCTGCGCTACTCTGATCAGCAACAGAGAGAATCCACTAGCTCCAAGCTCCATGACCTGGACATGAGAATCCAGGGGAGTCAGATGAAACTCCCCAGGCGAGTGGCGATACAAAAGCCAAATGGCGAGTATGGGTAAGCACATGTGTATCAGTAAATCTGGATTATAAGCATGAAAGCCATTTTGTAGACATAAGCATGCTAGAACAAGAGAAGCATAGAAGGTGACATTCATGGTATAACAAGATAAGCAGTAAAGTAGATAGGGCAATACTAGTTATCTCCTAAGCTAATATAAACCGATAAAACAGAATAAAACCGATTACGAGTAAATCTAATTGTACAGGTTTAGGTCATGGCTCCATGAGATTAGTACCTCGAAGGAATAATCCAAACAAGGAAACCCTCATCTATATACCTTTACCTCATGTTACCGTAACTTGAACTTGTACAGCTCGAGTTAAAAATCAATACAACAGCATTACATATTAATATATATTATACTTAGGTCGTCTAAGTTGTAGGTTTTAGTATGCGTCCCATTACACATACTTCTGCTTACAACTTATAGAGCAAGTTGTTTGGAAACTGATAAAGTGCGATGAATCGTGCTCTGTATGGGCCCCGTACATGCCCGGGACAACGGTTCAGGAGTATCCGGTGCTGAGCCGGAACGTACCGCTAGTACCGGGACTTATGGACGCCCGAACAGGAATAGAGTATCGCAGATCCCATAGAAATAGGTCTAGGGCGTGTGCATACCCGGCATGAAAATCAGGAGTAGGGGTGCCAGTACACCCCACGGAATCCCTGGTGGCCGCCAGGTGATCCCTCAAGTATGTGGCCACGCGTGACTCGATAGTGCCACCATGAACATGATTAATCAGGGCCCATCAGTTTCCCCCAAACCGGTGCAAGTTGTCTAATTATAATAATGTATCAAGTAAGCAGGACATGATCAGGAATCCAGGATTTCATAACAGGAATCATGACAGGGGTCATAGCAGGAAATCAGGTTCAGACAGGAGGTGCTTCTACAGATTCAAGAAGTGGCCCCCACAGATTCAAGAGGTGGCCCCCACCACGAGTGTGATGTGGCACTTTGTTCCATGTGGCACTTTGTTCTGCAGAGATGGATTCTAGAGGTGGCCCCCACAGATTCAAGAGGTGGCCCACCACGAGTGTGATGTGGCACTTTGTCTGTCCGTGTGGCACTTAGTTCCATTCAGGACTTGACGGGAACAGGTAGTACAACATGAGTAGGTGTCAGGTAGGAGTATACCAGACGCAAGAAATAGCAGACGCGGGGTTCGCATCGTAAGAATGGTAGACGCGGGAATAGTAGACGCGGGATAGCAGACGCGGGGTTCGCGTCGCAAGATGCCTCAAACGCGAGGTCTGCGTTCAAGTCAGGACGCAAGGAAAGCGCGGACGCGGATAAAACTCTGCGTCACGGCAAAATGAATAGGACAAAGACGCGGGCATGGGATCCGCGTTAGGAAGCAAACAGAGAGAAGGGAAGGTGATATTTGTCCAGTGACAAGTCATGAATAACAATGTATGATACAAGTCCCGAGGATGAGGTCCATGTCAAGGAGTGATTAACCACAGCAAACAGTCCAGATTAGTCGACTAGGGAGATATGATAGTCGACTAGGGAGGGAGTTAGTCGACTATAGAGGAGGATCAAGTCGACTAGTCAAGTTGCGTTTGGAAATGGCGCGTCTCAGGAAAATGGCGCGTTTCAGGAAATGGCGCGTCTCAGGAGATGGCGTTAGTCGACTGGGAAAATGGATAGTCGACTAGTCAAGTCCGCGTCTAAGAGGACCGCGTTCTCAGAAGGAAAGATAGTCGACTAGACGCGAGGGGCAAGTCGACTAAAGGAGCCTGCGTCACAAGGAACCAGACTGCGTTTCAAGGGGTTAGTCGACTTATGATTTGGGCAAGTCGACTAATACTGTAAAACAGTGAGCATAAACAGCTATTAAAGAGTTATGGTTTTTGTTGATAAAAATATAAGTTTATCCAAGTCCTTGGCGAGGAAAAGCACTCGCATAACCAGTAGGGAATCATGAGGAAAGCGAGATCACTCGCATAACTAATAAAGTAGGGGATCAAGAGAAAAGCGAGATAACTCGCCTAACAAGATCTTTGCTGCGTCCAACAAAGGGAAATTCGGCCCCAATCCAAAAGGAGGGTACCGGCCCTAAGTCTTGCCGCCGGAGAAGAACGCGGCCAAAATCCTAAAGGAGTGGCCGGTCTTCACAAGTGATGGAGAGAGGTTGAAGAAGGTGGTATGGGGATGTTGTTGTGGAGAAGATGGAGTTTGAGTAAACAAAGGAAGCAAGAGAAGGAGCTCTCTCTCGGTGGTTCCTCTATTGGGAGCAGCAGGAAGCAAAGAAGAAGAAGAAGAAGAAGTAAAATGAAGGGAGAGAGAAGGAGAGGGGGTATTTATAGGAGTTGGATTGTGAAGTGGTGCAAATGAATAAAGGAGAGGGGGGTTTTGTAAAATTGAGGGATATGATATCACTCTTGGCCACTTGGCCGGTTGTAGTGATGGGAAAGGATTATAATATCAAGGAGAAGACTTTTTGGAAGAGAAGCATTTAATGAAGAGAGAGAAGGGGAGGATAAAAGAATGATGCATTCCATATAAAAACAAAAGAAACCAAGAAGCATCCTTGCGTTTCTCTCCCACAAACGCAACACTCTCCTGCGTTTGGGCAAAATGGGTTAAACGCAGGGATTAAGCCGCGTTTCAGGAAAATGTGAAGGCTGCGTTCCAAAGAGGAGAGAGAAAATCATGATAATTGATGGGATTTGATCTGAAGTGCATTAAATGCAACATGGGGAGGATCTTCACAATAAATGCAGAATCCCAGGTAGGTGAGATCCGCGTTTGAGGAAGGAAAGAGAAAATGGGGGAAGACAGAGTAGAATATGGGGTAATTCCTCGGTAACGGAAAACACCGGAAAAGCCCAAAAATGAAGTAACTCGGAAAGTTTCCCAAAAATTCTCAAAAATCATAAATATTATAAAATGATTTTTGGTGAAATCGGTTTTCAAAGATTCAATCTCATTTTCCAGATAAAAATCATAAGGTCAGCCGTCAATCTCGGTATACACCGGATTGGCGGATTTTAATAAAATCTGATAAATCCCAGAAAATGCATTTGGATAGAAAATAGGATTTTAAGAAATAATGTCTAAAGACACTTCTGGAGATTCCAAACCGTTTGTAAATTAAAAATCCGGGAATCGGTCACGGTACTGGCCAACACCGGTTTTGAAGATTTACAACTTAATTCAGGAAAATTTCAGAAAATCATATAAAATCCAGAATATTGGAAAACGATGTTTAAAACTGAAACCGGTCAAATCGGAATACCAGAATGTCCAAACCGAGCAATACTCTGGGATCGGGCCTTCGGTTCAAACTAAGGTTGACTCCGAATCCACGAATCCAAATCCAAGACAAAACAATCATATAAGGAATTCATAATACAAAACAAACATGGAAGCAAATCGAAAAATACGATCGAGAAACCTGAATACGCAACTAAGTACGTATTCCGGGAGCGGGGTGTTACAGTCAAGAAGACTTAGGTATCCTAGTGTTTAGTGTATTTAGATCCATTTGTAAAGCTTAGAATAGTTGATATGCTCAAGTGCACAACACACACAAGTTTTATGTTTTTGGATTTTGATTTTCATGAATAGTGATCAAAACAAGTTTACTTTGTTTTTATGTATATTAGATGTGTTCAATATACATACATGCTTCATATCTTAAACAAACTTATTTTGATATGTCTATTCATGAGTTTTAGGAAAAATCAGATTTCCTAGTGAAAAATCCAAGTTTGATAAAATACATGTTTTGGTTTTTGGTAAAAATGTTAAAACACAAAAATAGTTTCATATGCTTGATAATTAGGTTGAAATCTTTATCATATGTTTATATATCAATGCAATATGATAAAACTATTTTTGGGTAATTTTACAAGAGATAAAAGAATTTTTAGAAATATTTTTAACGTGTGTTTCTATCCCAGATTTGTGGCTGACAGGCCAGGTCGGCCGACCGCACGGGTCGACCGCACCAAAGGCCGGTCAACCCTTGCGGTCGACCGACGTGCACAGGCTTGTGCACATTTGGCAGCCTCAAGGACGGTCGGCCAGGCGGCCGATCGGACCAGAGAGCTTTGCTCTCTGTATCTGGGCGGTCGACCGTGCGGTCGACCGGGTTGCCCCAACAGTCACATTTCTGACCGTTGGCGGTCGGCCGGCCGCCGCCGACCGGTAGCCTGTAAGGCTGCCAGATCAGCCTAACGGCTAGTTTTGTTTTGGGGCTATAAATACCCCATCTTTTCATGGTTTTAAGCAAGATTTTCAAGAGCAAAAATTCTCAGTTTTCTGAAGTGTTTTTAAAAGATTTCAAAAGTGTTTTTGAGCTTAAAACTTCCAATCTTATTTGTTTTAGGTTTTGGAAAAATCAAAGGAAATAGAATTTTGGGAGATTTGTGTTTGTTCTTCATTTCCATTATCTTTAAGAGTTTTCCCAAGATTATTTCTTTGAGTTTTTGTTTTCCAAAACATCTAGTTTTTTCCACTTGAGCTTATCTTCTATCCTATTCTATTTAGGATCTTTGTTTGTGGAAAAAGGAAAGAGGTTTGTGGTTGAGATATACCACTTGTTGTAAACCCCTTGATTTCTTGTATCCCTCTTGGTGAGGTTGATTGGGTTGGTGTTTGCTCCCTCTTTGGTAGAGGTTGAGATTGTGGTTTGCTCCCTCTACTGAGAGGTAGAGTTGGTTTGTATACCCTCTTCAGTAGAGGTGTTTGTTAGTTGTTGTATTGGTTACGGGCCTACCCCTCGGTTGTGAGGCGGTATTTGAGAGAGGAGTTCGGTACTCCTTGTGTTGTAACCAATCCTCCTCTGTGGATGTTCTCTCGGTGGGAGTATAGTGGATTAGAAATCCTTCTCGGTGAAGGCGGGGACGTAGAGCTAGGGCTCGAACCTCGAAACATATCATTGTGTTTGCGTTTGATCCACTCGTCTCTAAACTCTCTCTCTTTATATTGTGCAAAGCATTCATTCATATCATACATATCTATTTGCTTGTGTTGTCCTTACATTGATTCATATTGCTTATTCATTATATGCTTGGATTGCTTGTTTATGTGCCTTACTTGTACTTAACCACAAGAGCTTCATATAGCACCTCAACCCATATCTAGGGGAATCAAGAGGAGTTAGTCCAGAGCCCTTCACGGGGAATTCGGTTACACTTGTGTGTTATATTAAGTGTGTTGCAAAATTTGTTTTTAACTTCCGCATTTAGCGCATTTAGTTTCTAGATTAGCATTATCACCTATTCACCCCCTCTCTAGGTGATTTACACATTTTACCATTCACTAAGTCGCTTTCTGACGATCCTGAGTTTGCATGTTTAGGTTGGAGATCCGAGATATCGAGCACCTGATGTTTCTCGGGATACAAATAGGAGACTTGTCATCTATATTATTTATTTATATCTTTATTATATTTCTTTATTTATCTCTATTTTCATATTTATTAAGATCTCTGACCCTTTTTTGCAGGCATTATTGTACTTATTTAATGTTAAAATATTTGTGTATATTGTATTTATTTTCTATATTGAGACTTAGCATACGTATGTGAGAGTATATTCGCCCTGCGTATGTACGTCACCGTAGCGTCCTCGTTTCCGTTGGATCGGGGTATTACAATAGAAGTAGTGTAAATTGTAAATTCCTTCATTTTTGAATATAACATCATCACGTTTACATTGTGCATGCTATTTATTACTTAAACGTCTAAATAACGGAATTGAGTAAGAAGTCATTTTCGCCTGCTATTTGAATGTCTTATCTACCTATTAATATATTTATTTTTCTTGTGGTTACACTTCTTCCATTTAGCGTTGTATTCACGTGTATGCCCATTTGTAGAGTTATAATTCAAAATGTTGTTGTTCTTACTAATAGTCTTAGTTGTAGTTTGTGTATTTCTTGTTGCGCGCAGCGGATACTTGGGCGATATGATAATGCTTGTAAAAGAAAAATTATTATAGAGCAAACTAGTAATATCAAGACAAAAAAGTAGAAATAATAAAAATAACATGAGGATTTAACAACCCGAACTTAGTGTACATCCACGAGGAAGACTTGAGAGAGTTTTATTGATAAACTTGGTACAATAGAGATCTAAACTTGCCCTTGGTTCTACAAGAGTATTCGCCTTCCTCTTGAATCTTTCATGACTAAAAGAATATTCCTTTTCTCTATGCACCGTCACCTTCTCTCTCTTTCATGGCTTTTTTCCCTTGATTTTAGTTTTTCGCTCCTTTTTACAATACTAGGTTACAACCTTTATTTTTATGACTTTACAACCCAAATTCTGTTCAGACTATGAGATGATCTTGACTGTCGGATGCTTGTAGAATTTTTCTTGATCTTGAAGAATTTTAGACTCTTCAAACTTTAAAAACAAACTTTCATAGAATAGAAATTGATTCCTATTCGTATTCCATCCAGAAAGGAAAACATATTCGCACAAAAATTTGCAATAGAAATGGACTTGTGCATCAGATCAGTTGACTTGGTCCTAAAAGACTAGTCGACTAATACCTTCATGAGTCAACTTATAGTCATGTCGACTAATACCTTCATGAGTTGACTTTTGATGACTGTATGTCGACTTCTGTAAACGTCCCACTTTCTGTTGTGTATATTAGTCAACTAATATAGCCGATTAGTTGACTAATGATACATGTTAGTCAACTATATAGTCGACTAACTTGTCTTGATCTGCCTCTTTTTCTTCTTTCTTCTTCTTCTCCAAATAGATTGGATCTTCTTAGACCATCATCTTATCTTGAAAACAAGACAAAATTCAACATGTTTAACCAATAGCGCATAGCACAGTCGCTATACCCCTCTATATCCTAGGGTGTCGTTAGGTGGTGAGATATTTTACCACCGACCAGGGTCTTTCACCGACTGTAGTTGTACTGACTCTGGGATTTACAAGATGTTCTAGTGAAACTGTTGGTTTATTACCGAGCACTAGGCCTGTCAATAGGTCGGTTCTGGACTCGGACCCGACCCATACCATACCGATTAGTCGGGCATGGGACAACAGTTTGTTTCCCGAACCCTATACCCATTTATCCATGTACCCGTTTGACTAAACGGGGCGGGTGTGGTTACACTTAAACCGTACCCGTTTACACGTGTACCGATATTTCGCAGGAGATTTCAGTGTTTTCATAATGTATGTGAGATGGACGTGCAACCCCTAAAAAGATAAGGCTGCAAGGATGTGCCTGAGCGCCATTCGCTGCTCCCTCGAGGTTAGTGCTTCATCATTATTGAGGTTTAGCATGAACACGTTCCATGCATTACAAAGACTTAATCAGCTACAGTAGGTACTAGTGATTGTAATGTCTTTATTGACATTCTAATACTAGTTTGTAATAAGTGAGATATGATGGCATGCGGGTCTGGACCCACGGGTAAAGCGGGTCCGCGTTGGGAACCCATCTTATGGGCCCGCGGGTAAATGGTCCTGATCTGATATCTCTTTGGGTAAACGGGTCCAGATCTGATACCACCATATCGCCCCGAACCCCGACCCATTGATAGGCCCTACCCGAGCACAATCACAGTGACTAAACTATGAAATAGATTATAATATTTGAGTTCATTCCTGAAGCCCGCCACCCAAGTAATCAATTCTTTAGCCCAAACCGATGAATGTTTCATATCACAAGAAGTCCAACTGATCCAAGCAAAGCCCAAATCATAAATTCATCTAGAAATGGGAAAAGTCTATTTCTTCTTCATTTCCTTATAGACAATGCCTATCAAAAATAAAAAAAATTCTTATATAGAATGTGAGAGCCATTTAGTCTAAGCACATGCAGCCGACTGAATCTCAATAGATCTCAAAGAAAAGGACTCACATGGTTTTCTTTAGTAACTGCTGATGCAGTCAGCAGCAGCAGGAGGTGTCCCTGGGTGGGGTCCCATCTCAGACAGGGACACGAGTTCGAATCACAGCCGTCCGTTCATCGATCGCGAACGCTTCCAACTGTTTCGGATCAACTCTCTGGCCTCGCTCCTTCATCCTTTCACTCCACGTAATATTTGGTTAGTGTTTGGTTTCATTCATTTTCAGTTTGTCGACCTCAACAGTCAAAGTAGTAGTTTGGGGGTTTCTTGAACCGTAAGCTAAGGTTTGCAGGAGCACTCTTCAGTTTCAGTGCCGGTGATATAAGCCCCAGTTGAGCAGACAATGACTCGTCACGAAACTGCTCTTTTTGCTAAATATAGCATGGACCGAATACTCCTACTATATTTGTACAGATTAATAATTAATGTTCATAGAGGGGCTGTTTGGTTGCAAGTAAGTGGGCGGAAGTACGGAAATAGGGAAGTATAATTGCTCACTTCCCTATCTATCCAAACACCGGAAAAGGAAAATAAGTAAAACCCCTTTTTCCTTTTCTTTTTCTCTTTTACACAACCATTTGCTTACTTCCAGAGTGCTACAGTTAATTTTGTGGTCATGTAAATCTCATTTGTAAAAAATTATAACACAAAACAGTTAATTTTTTGACCATATAAATCTCACTTGCAGTCTAATTACAGTCTATTTTTTATTTTTCTTAATTAATTTTTATTTTAATATTATTTTACGATCAATTTTGTGGTCAACTTTTCTACTTCCACTTTTACATTACCATCTAAACACTAGAAAAGGCAAAATATTTCCAAACTACATTTTTCAAACACCGGAAAACTTACTAACCAATTCTCAAGTTCCAAAGGAAATTATTACTACTTCCTCAATTCCTCACTTCCTCACTTCCACCCTTAACCAAACAGATCCAGAGGGGAAGATGAGTATTTATAGAAGGGAAGATGAGTATTATTTGCATTTATTTTTTTTGACAAAAAAACTTAACATAACTACAATATACCCGCTGGGGGTTATTGCAAAAAAAAAAAATGCAAATCCCCCCAACAGCTCTAATAACCGTTGAGGGTTACTGTAAAAAAAACTGCAAATAACCGCTCCTACGGCTCTTAGCCGGGCCGTAAAGAAACAATCCTTGGGGGAGGCCGGGCACGGCTCGCCGCCGTGAGCCGACTTTACAGGACTGGGTCCGACCTGTGGGAGTCAGACCGAGCCGAATCGTGCCCGTGCGGGTTGCCGGCCCGGCTCAACCCAATTGACACCCCTAGTGTGACCATCACGATACTGATTATACAATTAATCCCGGTTTGCAGTAGTTAACTAGCCAAAAAAAAAAAAAAAATAACAATCTAAAGCGATACATGATGTTAGATATACTAGGTAA